>PVKY010000291.1:0-56555 GCA_004027775.1 Bradypus variegatus | reverse complement strand
ATAATCAGATTATCAAACATCAAAGATAAAAAGAGAATCCTGAAAGCAGCAAGAGAAAAGTGACCCATCACATATAAAGGAAGCTTGATAAGACTATGTGTGGATTTCTCAGTAGAAACCATGGAGGCAGGAAGGAAGGAAGGTGATATATTTAAGATACTGAAAGAGAAAAACCACCAACCAAGAATCCTATATCTGGCAAAACTGTCCTTCAAATATGAGGGAGAGGTTAAAATATTCTCTGACAAACAGACAATGAGAGTTTGTGAACAAGATACCTGCTCTACAGGAAACACTAAAGGAAGCACTACAAACAGGAAGGAAAAGACAGGAGTGAGAGGTTTGGAAAACAATTTTGGGAGATAGTAGCACAACAATGTAAGGACACTGAACAAAGATGTGTGTGAGCATGGTTGAAAGAGGAAGGTTAGGACCATGTGGGACACCAGAATGAAAGAGGAAAGATAAAGACTGGGACTGTATAACTCAGTGAAACCTAGGGTACTCAACGATTGTAACAAAATGTAAAAATATGTTTTTACATGAGGTAGAACAAATGAATGTCAAATTGCAAGGTGTTCAAAGTAGGGTTGGATTGGGGGGGAAATATGATCAAAGCAAACTAGATACTATAATTAACAGAAACATTGTATTGTGCTTCCTTTAAAATAACAAAGGCAATATACCAAAGCTAAATGCATATGGGGGGACATAGGGGAAGGGTACAGGACTCCTGGCATTGGTGATGTTGTCTAACTCTTTATTCTACTTTAGTTTAATGCTATCTTTCCTTTTGTTGCTTTCTATCTGTCATGTTTTTTTTTCTCTCTCTCTCTTTCTTTTTTCTTTTTCTTTTATCTCTCTACCTTCTTTGACTCTTCCTCCTTCTTTGTGGAAGAAATTGAGATGTCCTTATATAGATAGTGGCGATGGTGCTTAATACATAGATACATGACTACACAGAGAACCAATGATTGTATACCTAGGATGGAATGGATGGTGTGTGAACAAAACCATCTTAAAAAAAATGTGTTGATGAAGAAATTTTGAGGGCACTATATTGAGTGAAATAAGGCAGACATATAAGGACAAATATTGCAGGGTCTCACTGATAAGAGCTACTTATAATATGTAAACTCATAGATATAAAATACAAGCAGGATATAGAACGAGGCTAAAGAATGGGGAGCAGTTGCTTATTATGAGCAGAATGCTCAACTAGGGTGAACTTAAGTGTTTGGAAATGGACAGAGGTGACAGTAGCACATTGAAAGGTGTGTGAAGGTGGTGGAAAGGGTAAATTCAGAATCACATATGTCACCAGAAGGAAAGTTGGAGGTTAAATGATGGGGATGTATAAAACAGTGAATCTTGTGGTGGACAATGTCTGTGATTAACTGCACAAATATTAGAAATCTCTCTCATGAACTAGAACAAATGTATGACACTCTAACTAGAAGTTAATAATAGAGGGGCATATAGGAGAAAAAATATATACCTACTGCAAACTATATACTACAGTTAGTATATTTTAACATTCTTTCATCAACAGAGACAAATGTACTATACCAAAACTATGAATCAATAATGGAGGGGGGTGGTTAGAGGTATGGGAGGGTTTGAGTTTCCTTTTTTGTCTTTATGTCTTTTCTGGAGTAATGAAAATGTTCTAAAAATTAAAAAATAAATTAATTGTGGTGATGAATGCACAACTGTATGTTGGTACCATGGGCAAATGATTGTACACTTTGGATCTTTGGATAATTGTATGGTTTGTCAACAATCTCAATTAAAAAAATAGTTATTTAAAAAATGGTTAGATTCATAAGTTGAACTTAAACACTTAAGGAAAGAATTTGTAGCTTTAGTGATGACTATGTTCATTAGTGGTAATATCCCTGTTTTATCTTTTTCTTTAATTAAACTTTTAAATTTGAGATTAAAAAACCATAATACTCAGAATGTCCATTTCTCAACCAAAATTTACAAAACCCTCAAAGAAACAGGGAAGTATGACCCATTCACGGGAAAGAAAGAATTTGCCAGAAACCATTTGGGAGGAAACTCATACATTGGAACTATTAATCAAATACTTTAAATCAACTGCTTTAAATATGGTCAGTCACCTAAAGGAATCCATATACAAAGACCAAAGAAATTAGGAAAACATCTGAACAAAATAAAGAGATAGAAATTCTTAAAAGAAACCAAAAATAAATTTAGGAACTGTGAAATACAGCAATTGAAATGAAAAAAAAAATCACTAGACTTAACAGCAGATTTGAACAGACAGAAGAAAGGATCAGTAAACTTGAAGACATGAATTTTGAATTTATCCAGTGTGAGGGGCAGAAAAAAATTAACAAAGAAAAATTAAAAGAGCCTGAGGCTGTGGGACACCATCAAGTGTATCAACACAAGCGTCAGTGGGGCCCAGGACGAGAGAGAAAGTACTTGAAGAAATATTAGTTGAAAACTTGTGAATCTGATGCGTGACATGAATATACACACCCTGGAATCACAACAAACTCCAAGTAGAACAGACTCCAAGTCATCCACACCAAGACCTACCATAGTGAAATTGTCAAAATCCAAGGAGAAAGAGAGGATTTTGAAAGCAGCAAGAGAGAAGTGGCTTGTCACATACAAGGGATCCCCAATAAGATTTAAAGTGCATTTATCACCCGAAACCCTGGAAGCCAGAAGACAGTGGGATGGCACATTTAAAGTTCTTACAGAAAAAAAAGCCAACCAAAAATTCTATGTCTTGCAAAATTACCTTTCACAAGTGAAGGAGAAATTAAGACATTGACAGATTAACAAAAGCTGAAAGGTTCGTTATCAGAAGACCTGCCCTACATGAAATGCTAAAAGACATCATTCAGCCTAAAATAAAAGAACACTAGACAGTAACTCAAAGCCATAAGAAGAAATAAATAACATCAGTAAAGGTAACTACATGGCAAATATAAAATCCTGTATTATTTTACTTTGGTAATGTAAATGCTCTCCCTTCCTATTAAACAAGCAAATATGTAATATAACATTTTAAATCTATATTAATGGACATGTAGTGTATAAAAATGTAATCTGAGACAATAGCAATATAAAAAGAGAGGGGCACAGGTACATAGGAGTAGAGAGTTTGGATACTACTGACATTAGTTTGGTACTAGTCAAACTAGGTTGTTATTCTAGTTTGCTAATACTGCCAGAATGCAAAACACCAGAAATGGATCGGCTTTTATAAAAGGGGGTTTATTTGGTTATGCAGTTACAGGATTAAGGCCATAAAGTGTCCAAGGCAATGCATCAACAATCAGGTACCTTCACTGGAGAAAGGCCATTGGCGTCCAGAAAACCTGTTAGCTGGGAAGGCAAGTGTCTGGCGTCTGCTTTCTTCCAGGTTGTGTTTCAAAATGGCCTTCTCCAAAATGTCTGCATCAGCTTCCAATGACCATCTTCCAAATGTCTGTCTCAGCTGCAGCTTGCTATGAGCTCCTTCTGTGTGAGCTTATATAGTGCTCCAGTAAACTAAACAAGGCCCATACTTAATGGATGGGGCCACACCTCCATGGAAATTATCCAATCAGAGTCATCACCTACAGTCGGGTGGGTCACATCTCCATGGACACTGAACCAATAGGTGCCAGCCCAATCCACACTAATACGTGTGCCCCCATAAGAATGCATTAAAGAATATGGCTTTTTCTGGGGGACATAAATATGCAAACTGGCAACTTGTTTATAGTTTAAAATGTTAATTGGAATTACAAAGGCAACCAATCAAAGATAACTAAGAAAGAATAGAGAAAATGAAAGAAGGGAATCAAATGGTACAATACAAAAAAGCTACTAAATACCAAAAAAACCCACAAAAAACAAAAACAAAACAAACAAACAAAAAAAAACAGTAATTGAAGGGGAGAAAAACATGCAAGACATCTAGAAATCAAATAGCTAAATGGCAGAAGTAAATCCTTCTTTCTCAGTTATTACCTAAAATAGCAATGGATTAAACTCCCAATTAAAGGACAGAGATTGGTAAATTGTCAAAATAGCACATGAGCCATCTATATGCTGTCTATAAGAGACACATTTTAGATACAAAGACACAACGTGGTTGAAAGTAAAAGGGTGGAAAAAGATATTCTATGGAAACAACAATCAAAAGAGAGAGTAGTTTTTTGTCAGACAAAATGGACTTTAAGAAAAAAATTACAAGAGACAAAGAAATATATTATATACTAATAAAAGGGTCAATCCAGCAAAAAGATATAACAATTACAAGCCTATATGCACCTCAAAACAGAGCCCAAAAATATATGAAGCAAAAATGGACAGAACTGAAGGGAGAAATAGAAAGTTTTAAATAGTAGTTAGAGATTTCAATAAACCAATTTAAATAATTGATAGAACAACTAAAAAGAAGATCAGGAAATAAAGGACTTGAACAAAATTATTAGCCAATTAGACCTAATGTATTCATAGAGAACACTCCAAGCAACAACTGTTGAATATACATTCTTTTCAAGTGCTCATGGAACATTTTCCAGGATAGAACATATGTGAGGCCACAAATCAAATCTTAACAAATTTAAAAATATTGAAATTATTACAAGGTATCTTCTCAGACCACAACAGAATCAGTAGTAGAAGGAAAACTGGAAAATTTATAAATATGTGGAAATTAAACAACACACTGTTAACCAATGAGTCAAAGACAACATCACCAGGGAAATTAAGAAATATCTTGAGACCAATTAAAATGAAACACAACACACCAAAATTTGTAGTATGTAGTAGGAGCAGTGCCCAGAGGTAAATTTATATCTCTGAACGCGCACAATAAAAAAGATGAAAGACCACAAATAAATAACTTCACACTGAAAGACCACAAATAAATAACTTCACACCTGAATTAACTAGGACAAAAGAGCAAAATAAACCCAAAGTTAGTAGAAGGAAGGAAATAGTAAAGATTAGAGTGGAGATGAATGAAGCAGAGAATAAAAAAACAATAGAGAGAATCAACAAAACCAAAAGATCAACAAAATCAACAAACCTTTAGCCAGGCTAACAAAGAAAAAGAGAAAGAGGACACAATAACTAAAATCAGAAAGAAAACTGGGGAGGGACATTTATTTACAGAAATAAAAAGGATTAGAAGAAAGTACTGTGAGCAATTATATGCTGTGTGGGTTTGGATATATTATGTCCCCCCAAAAGCCATATTCTTTAATACAATGTTGTGGTGGCAGGTTTTTTATTCTTTTGATTAAGGTGGAAACTCTTGATTGAGTGTTTCCGTGGATACAACTGTGGATGATAACTTTGATTAGATTATTTCCGTGGAGGTGTGGCCCCATGGTCTTGGATGGGTCTTGATTAGTTCACTGGAGTATTTAAGAGAGAAGCTAAGAGCCAACACAGACCCAAATGTTTGATGATGCTTAGAGATGCTTGGAGATGTGGACAGAAGGACATTTGGAGATGCTAAGCTAAGTGATTAAGCCCGGAGTCTGTCCCAGAGAAGCTAAGGGAGACCCAAAGACATTTTGGAGAAAGCCATTTTTAAATGCAACCCAGGAGCAAAGGACCAGCAGATGCCAGCCACGTGCCTTCCCAGCTGACAGTGGTTTTCCAGATGCCATCAGCTATTCTTCAGTAAAGGTATCCTCTTGTTGATGCCTTAGTTTGGACACTTTTATGGCCTTAGAACTCTAAAGTTTTAACCTAATAGATCCCCTTTATAAAAGCCAAACCATTTCTGATATTTTGCATAGCAACAGCATTAGCTAACTGGAACATAGGCTAACAAATGATAAAACCTGGATGAAATGGACAAATTCATTGAAACATACAAATTATCTAATCTGATGTGAGAAGAAAAGGTAAAATCTCAACAGATCTATAATTAGTAAGCAGATTAATTAAAAACCTTTCAACAAAGAAAAGTCCACCACTGGATGGTTTCACTGCTAAATTCCACCAAATATTAAAAGAACATTGAACACCAACCCTTATCAAACTCTTCTACAAATATAAGAGAAGGAAACACTTCCTAATTCATTCTTTAAGGCTTGCATTACCCTGATACCATAGCCAGATAAAGACAGCGCAAGAAAAGAAATTTACGACCAATATCCCTTATGAATATAGATGCCTGTTTCGGTTTGTTAAAGCTGCTGGAATGCAATATACCAGAAATGTGTTGGCTTTTTCCATGGGATTTTATTAGGTTACAAATTTACAGTTCAAAGTCCATGAAAATGTCCAAATTAAGGCATCAAGAGGAAGATACCTTCTCTGAGGAAAGGCCGATGTCATCTGGGGCTCCTCATAGGAAGGCACATGGTGACACCTGCTGGTCCTTTTCTCTTGGATCCTGATTTCAAAATGACTCTCTCAGTTTCTGTGGTTCCTTCTTGCTTCTACCACGGTGTTTACTTTCTCTTAACTTCTTGGAGCTCTCTAAGTTTCATCTGTCTTTTATCCTCTCATAGAGGACTCCAGCAAGGGACTTAAGACCCAACTTGAATGGGCAGGGTCACATCTCCATGGAAACAACCTAATCAAAAGGTCCCACCCACAATGGTCTGCCCCCACAGGAATGGATTAAGAGAACATGGCCTTTTATGGGGTACATAACAGCTTCAAAGCAGCATAATGCCAAAATCCTCAACAAAAGTATTGGCAAACCAAATCCAACAGTATATTAAATGGACTATACACCATAACCAAGTGGGGTTTATTCCAGGAATGCAAGTTTCATTCAACATAAGAAAATCAATCAGGTGATAGAATCAAAAAGAAAAATACATGATCATCTCAATCAATGCAGAAAACTCATTTGGCAAAATCCAACAACCTTTCATGATAAAAAAAAAAAACACTCAGAAAACTAGGAATATAAGGAACTTTCTCAACATGATAAAGGGCATTTATGAACAACCCATAGCAGATATAATACTCAATGGTGAAAGATTGAAAGCTCTCCCACTAACATCAGGTAACAAGACAGAATACACTATTATCCAATATTGTACTGGAAGTTTTCTAGCCAGGGCAAAGCAATCAGGCAAGAGAAAGAAAAAATACTTCAAAATTGGAAAGTAAGAAGTAAAATTACCCCTAATTGCAGATGACATGATCCTATTTATAGAAAATCCTAAAGAATCCACAAAAAGCTACTCTAAATGAATTTGAAAAGTTGCAAGCTACAAGATAAACATGCAGAAGTCAGTTGGGTTCTTATACATCACTAATGAGTAATCTGAAAAGGAAATCAAGAAAACAGTTCCTTTTATGATAGCATCTGTTTTCATTTCCTAGGCTGCTCAAAGCAGATACCATAAAATGGGTTGGCTTTAATCAGTGGGAAGTTATTAGCTTACAGTTAGGGTCTAGGAAAATGTCCAAATCGAGGCATCGTCAAGGCGATGCTTTCCTCCTGAAGACCGGCTGCTGTGATCCTGGGCTCCTCTGCCACATGGCAAGGCACTTGGTGGCGTCTGCTGCTCTCTCCCTTGTCTTCCAGGTTTCGTTGCTTTCAGCTTCTTGCTTCTGTGGCTTTCTTTCTCTCTCTCTCCATTTCATTCCATTTATAAAGGACTCCGGTAAGAGGGTTAAGATCTATCCTGAGTGAGGTAGGCCACACTCTAACTCATCACAAGATTCTGCTTACAGTGAGTCCATACCTGCAGAAAGGGATTAAATTTAAGAACGTGATTTTCTGAGGTACATACAGTTCCAAATTACCACAGCCTCTAAAAGAATAAAATACCTAGAAATGAATTTAACCAAGGAGGTGAAAGACTTGCACATGGAAAACTGTAAAACATTGCTGAAAGAAATTAAAGTAGACCTAAATAACAATTCATGCTGTTTTCATGAATTGGAAGATAACATTGTTAAGAAATCAATACCGTTTAAAGCATTCCAGAAATTCAATGCAATTCCTATCAAAATTCCAGTAGCCTTTCTTGCAGAAGTGACAAGCTGATCCTTAAATTCAAACAGAATTAAAAGGGGCCCTGAAGAGTCAAAACAATTTTGAAAAAGAACAATATTGGAGACCTCACACTTCCTAATTTAAAATCTTACTACAAAGCTACAGTAATTAATTAAAAGAGAGCAGTGCCAGCATAAGGATAAATAAATAGGAAAAATGGAATAGAATTGAGAGTCTAAAGATAAATTCACACATCTATGGCCAATTGATTTTCAACAAAGGTGCCAGGTCCATTCAATGGGGGAAAGAGTGTTCTCTTCAACCAATGATGCTGGGACAACTGGAAATCCACATGCAAAAGAATGAATGTGGAACCCCACCTCTCACCATATACAAAAATTAATTCAAAATAGATCAATGACCTATAAGAACTAATACTAGAACTACAATAAGGAAACAGAGGGAGAGTCTGCATCCATTTCCTGAGCCCCAGCCTCTCGCCTTACTCCCCAGACAACATGAGCTTCACCACCTTCTCCACCAACTATTGATCCCTGGGCTCAGTCCAGTTGCCCAGCCACGCGGGTGTGGGGGGCTCAGGCTCCCAGATCTCTGTGTCCCACCCCTCTAACTCCTGGGGCAGCTGGGGGTCTGGGGCTTGGCCAGCAGGGTGGCCGGGGGTCTGGTGGGAATGGAGGGCATCCAGGGTGAGAAGGAGACCATGCAAGCCCTGAATGACTGCCTAGTTGCCTACCTGGACAGGGTGAGGAGCCTGGAGACTAAGAATCGGAGGCTGGAGGGCAAAATTCGGGAACACCTGGAGAAGAAGGGACCCAGGTCAGGGACTGGAGCCACTACTTCAAGATCATTGAGGAACTGAGGGCTCAGATCTTTGGAATTTCTCTGGACAATGCCCACATTGTTCTGCAGAGTGACAGTGCCTGGCTGGCTGCTGATGACTTCAGAGTCAAGTACGAGACTGAGCTGGCCACCTGCCAGTCTGTGGAGAGTGACATCCATGGGCTCTGCAAGGTCACTGATGACACCAGCGTCACTCGGCTGCAGCTGGAGACGGAGATCGAGGCTCTCAAGGAGGAGCTGCTCTTCATGAAGAAGAACCATGAGGAAGACGTAAAGGGCCTACAAGCCCAGACTGCCAGCTCTGGGCTGATGATGGAGGTGGACGCCCCCAAGTCTCTGGACCTCAGCAAGATCATGGCAGACACCCGAGCCCAATATGAGGAGTTGGCTCGGAAGAACCAAGAGGAGCTGGACAAGTACTGGTCTCAGCATACTGAAGGGAACACCACAGTGGTCACCTCTCCATGAGTGCTGAGATGACACTCATGGAGCTGAGACATACTGTCCAGTCCTTGGAAATCAACCTGGACTCCATGAGGACTCTGAAAGTCAGCCTGGAGAGCAGACTGTGGGAGGTGGAAGCCTGCTGTGCCCTGCAGAAGGAGCAGCTCAACGGGGTCCTGCTGCATCTGGAGTCAGAGCTGGCAGAGACCCGGGCAGAGGGGCAGGAGTATGAGGCCCAGGAGTCCGAGGCCCTGCTGAACATGAAGGCGAAGCTGGAGACTGAGGTCGCCACCTGTTCTAGTTTGCTAATGCTGCCGGAAGGCAAAACACCAGAGATCAATTGGCTTTTATAGGAGGGGGTTATTTGGTTACACAGTCACAGTCTTAAGGCCATAAAGGGTCCAAGGTGACACATCAGCAATCGGGTACCTTCACTGGAGGATGGCCAATGGTGTCCAGAAAACCTCTGTTAGCTGGGAAGGCACGTGGCTGGCGTCTGCTCCAGAGTTCTAGATTCAAAATGGCTTTCTCCCAGGACGTTCCTCTCTAGGCTGCAGTTCCTCAAAAATGTCACTCTTAGTTGCACTTGGGGTGTTTGTCCTCTCTTAGCTTCTCTAGAGCAAGAGTCTGCTTTCTCATCTGCAGCTCTTGTGCTTTCTTCAAAGTGTCCCTCTTGGCTGTAGCTCCTCTTCAAAACATCACTCACAGCTGCACTGAGTTCCCTCTGTTATGTCAGCTCATTTATATGGCCCCAGTGATCAACTTAGACCCACCCCGAATGGGTGGAGCAACACCCCCATGGAACTTATCCAATCAGAGTCATCACCCACAGCTGGGTGGGGCACATTCCAAAGAAACACTCAAAGAATTACAGTCTAATCAACACTGATAACATCTGCCCACACAAGGTTACATCAAAGATAATGGCGTTTGGGGGACACAATATATTCAAACTGGCACGCCACTCATCACTGCCTGCTAGAAGATGTAGAGGGCTTCAGTCTCAGCGATGCCCTGGGCAGCAGCAACTCCATGCAAACCATCCACAGAACCACCAGCCGCAGGACTGTGGGCGGCAAAGTGGTACCCGAGACCAACGGCACCAAGGTTCTGAGGCACTGAGGCAGCAGAAGCAGGGTGCCCTTTGGGGAACCAGTGACCAATAAAAACTTCTGCATCTTCAAAAAAAAAAAAAAGGAAAACAGAGGGAAATATCTTCAGGACCTTGTAGAAGGCAATGGATTTTTATATTTTACACCAAAAGCATAGCAATAAAAGAAAAAGTAGATAAAATGGATTTCATCAAAATTTAAAACTTTTGTGCATCGAAGAACATTACCAACAAAGTGAAAAGACAAGCTACAGAATGGGAGAAAATATTTGGAAGCCATATATCCGATAAGGATTTAATATCCAGAATATATAAAGAAATCCTACAAAACAACAACAAAAAGATGAACAACCTGATCAAAAGACGGGCCAAGGATTTGAATAGACATTTCTCCAAAGAAGATATTCAGATGGGCAATAGGTATATGAAAAGATGCTCAACATCATTAGCCATTAGAGAAATGCAAATCAAAATGACAATGAGATACTATTTCACACGAAAGATTGGCTATTAACGAAAAAAACAAAAATAATACGTTCTAGCGAGGATGTGGAGAAACAAGAACACTTTCACACTGCTGGTGGGAATGTAAAATAGAGCATCCACCGTGGAAAACAATTAGGCAGCTCCTCTGAAAGTTAAACAGAGAATTACCCTATGACCCAGGCATTCCACTCCTAGGTATATACCCAAAAGAACTGGAAGCAGCGACTTGGACAGATATTTGCACACCAATGTCATTGCAGCATTGTTCACAAGGGCCCCAAGGTGGAAGCCACCCAAGTGTTCATTGACGGGTGACTGCATAAACAAAGTGTGGTCTGTTCATACTGTGGAATATTATTCTGCCACAAAAAGAAGTGGAAGCTGGTACACGCAACAACATGGATGGACCCTGAAGACATCACGTTGAGTGAAATGAGCCCAGACATAGAATGACAAATATTGTATGATCTCTCCTATAAGCAAATTCACTGAGACAGAAAGAGAAGAGTGGTCACCAGGGGTAATCAGGGGAGAGGGATGGAATGGGAAGTTATTGCTAAATGAGTGGGAGTTTTGGTTTGGGATGATGAAAATAACCCAGAAATAGATATTGGTGATGGTTACAAAGACTTGTCAATGTACTTCATGTCACAGAATGTCCACTTAAAATGATTTCTATGTTATGCATATTTTACCATAATTAAGACAAGTTAATTAGTTTTAAGCGTGGTCTATCTATTCGATCGAATATTATTGGGCCGTAAAAAGGAAGGAAGTTCTGGTCCACCCTACAACATGGGAGAACCTTGAAGACATTGTGTTGAGTGAAATAGCCAGATGCAAAATGACACAATTGTATGACCTTGCTTAAATGAGATTCCCTAGAATAAGCCAATCTCCTGGAGACAGATAACAGGTTAGCAGTGGGCGGGGTGTGGGGAGTTATTGCCCAGTGGGTGCAGAGTCTCTGAGATGTTGGAAAGATGGGGTCATGGATGGTGGTGATGGAGGCACCATACTGAGAGGTAACTAATACCACCGAATTGCACTCTTGAAAGTGGTTGCAATGGGATGTTCCGAGCGGTATATGTGCTGTTACTATAGAAAGTTCAAAAGGAAAAACCAGCTGCCTGGGTTTCTGTGCCCGAGGGAGACCTGAAGCCCGGCCTGGCCGAGAGAGGGAAGGGTCTCTCTCCTTTGTGTTTCCGCTGCTCCCTGGACCTGTCCCCATGAACCCTGCCTGGAGCTGGGGCCGAGCGGAGAGAAGCGGGAGACCAAGAGGTCTGGGGGCTCCACCGCCCGGATGCAGAGGACGCCCCCTCCCCGTTGCAAGGCATGGGGGGCTGCGGGTGCAGGAGAGAACAGACAGACGCTTTTGGAGTCCCAACCTCTGCGGACGGGGCAGGAGACTCCCAGGCCCCAAGCGGACTGGAGTGTGTGTGTGTGGGGGGGTATATTTTACCACAATTAAAAATAAATAAATTATTTTCAAAAAATGAAAAAAGAAGAGTCAGCACCAACAGGTAGTGATCAGAGCAGGGAGAAGGGGGATAGCACCAGGTCTGGGGCCCCAAGAGGCCCAGGAGGGTGATCTCAGGAGGGGAGAGGAGGGGCTTCCAGGGAGGAACATGGGGCCCAGAGGAGGAGGGGCCACCAGCATCAGGCCACCCGAGGGCCCTGGGGCCCCTCCAAGCTGCACGGTGACCCTGGGGACAAGGAGCTGCGGGTTCAACGTCTGATTGGAGATGAGGAACCTGCCAAGGGGAGATGAGGTCTCCTGGGGATGGAGCCCCCCGACTCCCAGCATCCCCACTTGTCCAGCTGGGGCCTCAGGGGGCAGCCACCCAGATGACAGAACAAGCACAGCGGGCGGACATGAGGCCCTGCAGCCTTCCTGCCACGCCATCTGTGAGTGTGCGGGGGGCCCTGGCTGGGGGTCCCTGTAGGCGACCCCTGGGCTCGCAGAAACGGGTCTGTGTGGGTGGGTAAAGGGGTAGGTTTTGAGGCAGTTGAGCCCTGACCTGTGTCACTTACCAGGCGCTGTCTGGCCCTGCCCCTCATCGCAGTTGTCCCCCAGGCCCTGAGCGGGTGTCACTGCGGTTCACAGGCCTGGGGTAGGGGGGGTGGGGGGGTGCTGCAGGGGCCCGCCCAGGACCCCCGACCTGGGCAGGGCGGTTTCCACCAGAGCCTCTTTATTGGGGCCACGGCCAGGCTGCCGGGGGCCACGAGTGGAAACTGGGCCCACAGTGAAAATCCGAATTCCACTGGCCAGAGGGAGAGGCCCGAGAAGCCCAGGCTCCCTGGCCAAGATCCTGTCTTGGAGTCTCCTCATCCAAACCCACGGTGCAGCCTGTCTAACCACGGCCCGAAGACACGTCTCCGCAGGACCCTACTCTGCCTGGCCTCACGTCCACCCCGCAGACCCTCGCTCCTGGCTCCACCCCCGCCCACCACCCTCGGTTCCCCCCAGGGACCCACGGGTGTCTGTCCAGTGGGCGTCGTTCCCTGTTTCCCTGATTTGAAACCTCAGCAGAGCCCACGTGAGCCCCCTTTCCCGAACCCTCCTGGGTTTTCCTCAGTTTCCCACACTTCTCAGCCTGTTGTTGCTGCCCCCTTCCTCCATCTCCCTCTTGGAGCCTCTCAGGACCCCCTCCCTGGGCGTGCATGTGCTGGGCTGCAGGTGGAGCCCCCCACTCTGGGATAACAATCCCCAGAGCCATGGCTTCCCCAGCTCCTGGGTACCAGGCCCTAAGCTCCACGCCCCATCCTCTGGTTCTCAGCCTCCTGCCTCCTCCCAGCACTGAAGGGACACCCCTCACCACCCCCCATGCCCCAGTGCCCTCCCTCACATCCCCCCTCACCTGCCCCTGGCTCCAGGTCCTGCCTCCAAAGCCTCCCGCTCAGCCCCAGCTCCTCCAGGGTGGCCGTGGCCCAGGCCCCCTCCCCGCTGGACAGCCGTGGCTGTCCCCTCCCTCGCCCCTTGCCCCTGCCCCTTCTCCAGCAGCCGGAGGGATCTGTTGAGCCAACACACATTGGGTCCCGCCGCTGCCCCTGACTGAGCCTGCACGGCTTTCTGTGCCCTCGCCGTCACATCCCCGGCCCTCCCACCCTGTGTGGCCAGGCCCTGCCACCCACCCTGGCCACAGCCTGGCCTGGGAGGCCCCCTCGAGTCTCCCCTCACTCTCGCTCCTTGAGCTCCTCTGGCCCCCTGCCTTAGGGTTTCCTGCATGGGGCCCTCCCTCACCTGGCCCTCACCTGGCCCTCCCTCACCTGGCCGGGGCCTCCCGCTGCTGCGGGGCTCAGTCTGCAGTTGCTTTATTCCAGGAGGCTCTGTGTGACCCCCACCCCAACCCCCAACTCAATTAGATGTGACCTCATCTCCCCCCTTTACCTTCCTTGATTCCATGAACCACAACATTAGTGGCACGTGTTTGCATGTGTGTGCACGTGTGTGCACGTGTGTGTGTGTAAGCTCTGCATACCCCATGAGGCAGGACGGGGACTCTGTCCCCTTGCTGATTGTCTTCATGCCCCAAGCACGATGTTTGCACACAGTAGGTGCTCAGTAAGTGCTTTCTGCGTGAATGAGGGGCCAAAGCCCACCCTTGCAGCGGGGACACAGCCCAGCATCCCACCCAAGAACTGGGAGGGTGGGGCCCACCTGGGCTTTGCCGGCAAGAGAGGACAGGTGCTTCATTTCCGTGAGTGGGGTTCGTTCCCGAGGAGGAGGGCACCCCTTCTTCCCACTGCTGTCAGCCCCTCCGCAGCCCCCGTTGCGGCCCCTCCTGGACTCTCCCCCCGGGCTGGGCCCTGCCGCCCACCCACAGCCCACCCTCCACCCTCGGCCTGGCCAGCGTCTTAGTCTCTGGGGATGAGTCCAGGCACCACTTCTTCCAGAAAGTGCCCCCTGCCCCCCCGAGCTGAGTCGGATGCCTCGCAGGGTTCCCACAGGTCCCAGCTCCCGCTTATGACAGCCTGGTCACAGGGGTTGGCCCTGTTGGTCTCTGTCACTGGACAAAGAGCTTAGGGTCCTGAGAGCATTTCTGAGAAAGGCAGACTCTAAGCTGTGATCTGGAGGAGGTGGCAGAGGCCGGCTGAGGTTCGGGCCAGAGATTCCAGGTAAGGGGAACAGGTTTTGTTTGACTTTTTAACTCCGGGTCCTGAAACATTGAAAATTCAAATGCTGGTACCCTATCTTGTTCTCGAGAGTATTTCAGGTACTGCATCTTACAAAGAAAGCGTTGGTATAGCAGGAATTTTTAAATAGCTCATAAGAAAATTGGGGTTAAGGGAAAAGGAGCAAAGAAGCAGGAGGAGGGAAGCTGTGGCCCAGCTCGGAGTCCCTGTCACCCGCCGTGGCCTCGCCGGGGGCTGCCCCACCTCGCTGTCCCCGCGCTGCTCGCAGCTGAAGCACAGAGAGGAACGTGGGGGTACACCTTCCATTTACCCATGGGTTTGAAAAAAAAGGTGCTGAGAAGCAGCCTGGCTGTTCTTGCCTGAGATGTGGGGAACCTGCTCTCCAGGCCATGTCGGGGGTGAGGAGAGCCTGGTGCCCCCAATCCCACGGCAAAGACCAATGACACCCCCAGGGCTGCTTCTCACAACCACTCTCCCCTCCTGCCCATCTACACGTGCCGAACACTGAAGCTCACACACTTAGTGTGGGCCAAGGGCACAGAGGGCCTGGCACACAGAGGTGACGAACGAATGTTTCACAAAAGGAAGGTAGTTGTATTAACGAGGGGGTATATAGTTAACAGGAAAGTAACACATGATTTCGTGGAAAAATGGGCTCTCATCCATACTTCCAGGATGCTGTGCTAAAGGGAAGCCGCCATCCTCTACTTCACCGCCCCCCAGTGGTGGGGTTCACTAACTGCAGGAGGAGGGCTAAGTCCTCTCCCACCCCCCTTACATCTGGCCCATATGGGTGGGCGGGCACTGCTCCCGGCTAAGAGCACCGAGCCTCTGCCTTCAGCATACATGAAGGAGGGAAAGGAATGGGCAATTCCGTGAGAGGTGCCCCCCCCCCATGCACACACATATGCCCCCTGATTTCTGATGCCTTGGGTTCAGAGGCTGTGACAGTTGGGAATCATGGTTGGGGACCATGACCCAGGGGTGTGGAGAGGGTGGGGCAGCCCATCGGGAGTTCCTTAGCCTCTGTGCCCTGAAGCGTGGCCATGGTTGGTGATCTCCCTGACACCATTTCCCCTGCTCCCTGCTTTCTCGCAGCACACTAATGTTTTTTCAGAGGCCACCATCCCTCCCCGTACAACCCTGACTTCCCAGTAAGTTGACCTCACTCTCAGCTCAGAAGGTTCTGACAGGTCCAGGGTGGCCCCCCCTCTGGAGACTGGGATTGGCTGCACCTGTTGGCACCCAGCATTCCCTGGATACGTGGATTTGATCCAGAAAGGGCCTATGAGCCAAACCAGGTCAACGAGATGCAAGAGGAGGCCTGCCAAAGAATCCTGGGAATGATGTCACCTCACTTTTAGAAGAAAGTTCTGGAAGGTTCCTCCTCTCCTGGTCGGGATAATGTAGTGGGAGATGTACACCATTGAGAGCTACTGCAATTTTGTCTCCACATGGGAAGTTAGCCTGAAAATGAAGCCAATACCCAGGGGGAGAATCATGGAGAAGTGGAGCCAGAGCTCCTTGATCAAGCCATTCCTGAGGCCCACTTACCTCTGAATTTCCAGATCTGTGAGCCATGCAAGACATTTTTGTTTGGTCCACTTGGACTTCAAGTTTTCATTATTTTCAACCCTGAAAAAAACCACAAAATCAGCAGTGTTTGTGACATCCCTGGAATTACACCTGTAGGCTTAAGTGCCCTTGGCGAGGACCCCCTCCAGAGAGCCTGGTTTTTGGATTGCTTCTGAGTTAAGCAGAATAGTTGGGGATACTCTTGTCTGTCACCCGCTTTGTGGACAGGCAGATACACTCTGGGAATTCCAGAGAGCATTACCTGACCTCTTTTCAAAACTGAAAAGGGAGCGGTTACCTCACAACCCTCCTTCAAGGCAAAGCTCAGAGAGAAAAGGGAGTGCCACCACTTACCAGAGAACGCCTTAGAATTCAACCCTCTAAAAGATGAAAGGAGAAATCCGTTCACTGTGGAATATTCTCTGGGTCCCCATTTCCCCACCTGTGCCAGTTTGGATGTATTAGGTCCCCCAAAACACCATTTCTTTGATGCAATCTTGTGGGGGCTGATGTATTACTGTCGATTGGGTTGGAACCTTTTGATTGGATGTTCCCATGGAGATGGGTGAGACCTTTCGTTGGATAATTTCCATGGAGGGTTGCCCCACCCATTCAGGGTGAGTCTTAATTGGATCACTGGAGCACTTTAAAAAGAGCCACACAGCCCAGATGCTAGTGCAGCTGTGAGTGACATTTTGGAGAGCGACTAAGAATGGCATTTTGGAGGAGCTGCAGCTTACATCTCGAGATGCCTAGAGAGGAATGTCCTGGGAGAAAGCCATTTTGAAACCACAACTTGGAGCAGATGCCGGCCATGTGCCTTCCCGGCTAACAGAGGTTTTCTGGACACCATTGGCCATCCTGCAGTGAAGGAACCCAATTGTTGATTCCTTACCTTGGACACTTTATGGCCTTAAAACTGTAACTGTGTAGCCAAATAAACCCCCTTTATAAAAGCCATTCTGTTTCTGGTGTTTTGTGAAAAGGCAGCATTAGCAAATTAGAACAGCACTCAACATGGGCTGGTAAAACCCGACAGAGCAGAGGCAGGGTTTCATTTATTAGTAATAATCACCAGTTTTGCCTATGCAGGGTCCTGAAGAAGCCTCAGATCGAGGGTCCCATGTTGCAGAAAAGAAGGTGTGGCCTTGGGCCCTGATTCTGGGATCCACTTGTGCTAGCACACCTCCCGTATCCAGGAAGCTGATAGAAGAAACGGCCCATCCGAGGCTCGGCTCAGTGCCAGCTCGGGGCCCATGTACTGTGGGCTGGGCCCTCCTTTCCAGAATGAAGGATATTACTGAACCGACAGTTAGGCATGGTGCCTGGAGCCATGGGACGGAGGAAAGGAGTTAACCCAACTGGGGGACAATTGACCCTTGTTCTCAGGAGCTGCTGAGCTGCCCCTGCACAATGGGGGCATGAAGGAGCCCGTCTGGGGCCAGAAGACTCACTGGGCATCTCTAGTTTCTTTCATGCCCGGAGACAATAGTAAATGGGAAATTCCAACAACCACTGCATAGCAAGGGCAGTAACTAAGGGCTCAGGCCAGTTAGGAGTGAAAGTCTGGTTCACCCACTGGTTTAGCAACTCCGACCCTTCCCTAGACCCACTGGTGTGCTGGCCGAGGGTGAGTGGGGAGGAGGGGGTGATGAGTGGCCGCAGGACTCCTTGGAGCAGTAGGGTCAACGTTTCTCCTGCTGACCCTCCCGGGTGAGTCTGCTGCTGAGACTGTGGCCGGCCGCCAGCGTGGAGGCCTTAATGAGGATGTCTCGGCTTTGCCAGAGCTCTGTAACAAAGCATCACAGACTGGAGTTTACCATCTCACGGTCTGGAGGCTGTAGGTCTAAAGCAAGGTAGCGATGCTTTCTCTTAAAGGGGAGAGCCCGCCCCCACCTCTGCCCTGGCTCCTGGTGGGTGCCAACCATCCGTGGCGTTCCTTGGCTTATGGTGGCATAACAACCCCTGCGTCTGTCACATGGTCGCCTGTCAGTCTCTGTCTTATGGGTCCAAATGTCCTCTGTTTATAAGGATACCAATCTTATTACATCAGGGTTCACACTACTCCAGTTTGGCCTCAACTTAGCATCACGTCTTCAAAGACCCCATACACAGGTACGTCCACGTGCCCAGGACGGAGGGCAGGACTTGAACGTGTCTTTTTGGGGACTCAGTTCAGTCCATAACAAAGGCGTGGGCAGATCCGAGCCCTCCACAGGGCGGGCTGTACTGTCACCTCACCAGTGCCCTGCGGACGTATCTGTGATTCTGTCCGGCCCTCCCTGACCCCCGGCACGGGTGCCTGGGGGACCCGCCTGGCCTGCTGTCCCAGCCACACGAGGGAATCCATGAGCCCCCGGTGCTCTTGACCAGCGGGGATGGGAGCCTGTGGACAAACGGACCCTCTTCCAAGCCCCGAGTGGACAGCTTGGAGGCACATTTCACCGGGTCCTGGGGGATGCTGGAGTGACTGTGTCCCAGCTGGGTACAGTGGTGACCAACTCCAAAAGTCATTTCGGAACAAACTACCTCACAAATCACAAACAATTTTGTGCTGGTTAACATCACTCAGACAGAACAGCCTTAAGTGTCTCTTCCTGTGTAAATGAAGCTGTGACGGGACTGGACGCTCTTGCCTGACCCAGGAGGAAGTGACCCACCGGAGACCCCCGTGGCTGCTCCCCCACTCCTGTTTCCTGGGGTCACTTGCAAATGGCATCTTCCCAAGTCCTGGTCTTGAGCTCAGCTTTCCAAGCTGGGAGTGAAAGGCGGGGGGAGACCGGGGGGAGACCAGGTGAAGAAGGCAGGGGCCAGGGGTCCCAGAGAAGGAGAGAAGGCTGCCGGGCCAGGGGGACAGGGTCTGAGGAGCTGGGGAGCCGGGCACAGAGCTGGGCAGGGGGCCCTCGGGGCCTAGAAGCGGCCGAGTCTCCTGCCTGTGCTTCTTGACTAAGTACAGATGCAACCATGAGAGAGACAGGCCAGGAGAGACAGACAGACAGAGAGGGGCAGAGAGACAGAGAGACACAGAGGGGACAGAGGGAAATGCAGACTGAGAGAGACAGGGGGTGGGCAGAGAGAGAGCTGATGAGGGAGGAGGAGGCTGGCTCCGGAGGGAGGGAAAAGCAGAGATGCTGAGTGACGTGGAGGGCAATCAGGCTCCCTTCTCAGCCAGGACTCATCAGCGCAGGGCCCAGAAAATGAGGTGAGGGGCTGTTTTTCTCGGTTCTCCCAGGAGGCTTGCAGCCAGGCCCTTCCTAGGGTTCTAGCAGAGCGTGGAAGCCCAATTTTCTCCTGGAATCCTGGGTGAGAAAGGCTGATGGGAAGAAAAGGCAGGAGACATTTTCCTTGAGAGTAGAGTCTTCCTGCTTGCTTGTTGCTTTTTATTGTTTCCTTTTCTCTAAGCCCACCCCAGGCTGCTGTGAACACAAATGTGAGGGTTTGGGGCAGTTGGGTCACCTGAGCTCGTCTCTAAATAGATGTTTTCTTGCTCTCAGCCAGAGAGAGCGAGCGAGTGAGCGAGCAGAGGACCCGGGCTCGAGGGGCCTGGAGCCTTGAACCTTAGGTCGGGGAAGACACCCCATGGGTTTTCCGAGCAGAGATGGCCATCATTCAGATGCCCGCGGCTACGGGAAGGATGGGCCTGGGTCCCAGCTGGGCATCGTCGTGCCGGCCGCTGTCCCTCTCTGGGCCCCCTGCCCTCTCACCCTTGCCTGTCCCGCAGACTGGCTGTGGTGATTGCACGGGTGCAGGCATGTGTGTGGGCGCTCATTAAGGGGCCCCAGCTCCCCCAGAAGCAGGAGCTGAGGGGCCTCGCAGTGCCTTTGACCCCTGACAGGTGCAAACTAATGACGTCACAGCCACCCCTGAGTGACGGACTCCTGTGCAGGGCACACCTGCTCCTGTGTTATCTAGAGGATGCACCTGTGTGGAGATGCCCCTGCCCAGGGAAGACACGGAGGCTCACCCAAGGGGTCTCGCCCGGGCGCAGGGCTGGGAGGTGTTGGTGCTGGGCTCCGAGACCCAGATTCCACAGCACACCCTGTGTTCCTCTGGGCCTAGCGAGTCGCAGGTGCGCTGGTGGCTAACGCTGCGCCGTCAGGGCTGGTCTGGGGTCTGGAATGTTCTAATGATGACAGCAGTAGCTTCGGTCAAAGCCACGTCCTGCCCATCACCCCAGGAGAGTTGGGGCGAGCAGGAAGCCCCTGCCTTCTGGGCCTCTCCTCTGGCAAATTCGCCCCTGGCTTTTCATGGGAACTGAGCGGTGAAGCTTACCCAGCGGTAACTTGAGCCCCCCATGGCCGCCCAGTTCCCCGGGGAACCCCACCTGCCCTCTGCTGGGGGTCAGAAGCAGAAAGGCCCTGCCTCCTCCACTCTCCCCTGCCTCTCTCAGGGTCTCCCTGGGGCCCCCCGTCACTGACGACCCTCCTGGACCAGGTTTCTTGGGTCCCTGGCGGAGGTGGGAGTGGGGACTGCTGAAGACCCAGGCCTGGCCGGCAGCCCACTACCCAGCTGTGTGACCCGGGCAAGGTTCCTGGCTCCTCACCGCCTCAGTTTCCTGATCCGTGAAATGATGACATTGGCCTTACTGAGTGGCCAAAGGGGTAAGAGAAACGAAGGGAAATCTGGAGCGAGTTATGCAAGAAGCTCCTCAAGGGCAGGGGCCAGAGGTTTGTGACTGACTGACTCATTGAATGATTGATTGCTTGATTCAGTAAAGCCTGGGACTTAGCCGAGGACCCAGGCAAACCCCAGCAGGCACAGGGGAGCTGGGGGAGGGGAGAGGCATGGCCAGGACTTGTCTGTGTTTCTGTGTCCTCTCATCTGACTGAAACACCTCTCAGCTGGGGACACAGCAGCTCAGAGAGGGTGGGTGCCCTGCCCAGGGTCACACAGCCGGCCAGGGGCAGAGCCGGGAACACCACTGACATTGAGAGCTCTCTAATCTCAGTGCTCTTTAGTGAGTGGTAGGGACAGTGTTTAGTGAAACGCTGCCAGAGCAGTTTTGAGATCTCACATCCTAGACGTTCTAGAAAATCAAGTCCTGTTTGTCCTTTGGTCTCCCAAGATGTAGATGACAGATCCGTGGCCTTCAGGCGAGGAGCTGACTTTCCAGGAGGCAATTCCTAGGTGCCAAATACTTTGCCCAGGAGTGTCGCCTGCTGACAGCGCTGCAGGTTTTGCTTGCTCTCTGCCTGCCTCTCCTCGTGCCGTCCTCCCAGCAGCCCCGGGGTGGCTCGCTCCACTTCACAGATGAGGAAACTGAGGCACAGAGAAGGGTGCGTCCTCCCCAAGGTCAGCCCACTGCCAGTAAACAGCAGAGTGGATGCTCAGAGCCCAGTTTTGCGTGACGCCAAAGACCTAAGCCCCTCCTTCTGTCACCTTATTTAATCATAGTCTTTCCCGGTTAGGGGGTGAACCCAGGTTTTCCAGGGGCTTAAAACAGCAAGCATTTGTTACTGCCCAGTTTCTGTGCATCAGGCATTGGGGGGTTCTGGCTCCAGGTCTCGTGTGAGGTCACCATCTGGGTGCTGGCCGGGGCTGGGAGCTCCTGGGTGAGGATGGGGGTATCCACTTGCAAGCTCGCACATGCGTGAGCCCCTTTTCTGAGATGGAAAAACCGAGACTCAGAGGGCTCAGTGTCTGACTCCAGGAGACACGACCTGGTGTGTTTGTCCCCGGTGAGTTTATGCCCAAAGTCTGCCCTGCGTCCTCTAAAAGGTGGTGCTGCCAAAGGGCACCTGCGCGGAGAGAAGGCAGGTCTAGGTCCGAGGCGGGCACCGGCTCCGTCCTCGATGATGGCTGCCCCTGCCGGGTGCCCCCAGTGTCCCATTATTCGCTGAGCCCTGGCCACGCCCTCCTGGGTATCTCTGTCCTGATTTCACAGACATCACTTGGGCCCAGGTGGGGGCCCCCTGCCCAAGGTCACCCCTGGTGGACGTGGGGTTCAAACCCAGCCTGCCGGCTGGAAGCCCCTTCTTTCTTCTTCCAACAGAGTCATATTGGAACTAGCCCTGGGCCTTTGCCACGGCCCAGACAGCCGATGACCCTGGTGACCCCAGACATCACGCCACAGGGACGACCCTCGAGGATGGGAGCCAGCCGTCGAGGCAGGGTCTGAGCGTGGCTGAGTCCAGGTTGCGGGGTCAGAGCACCTGGCAGTGTGGGTCCTGCCCCCCCTGCCCAGCTGGGTGGTCTTAGCTCACGGCATCATCTCTTCACTCTGCAAGAGCAAGGCCAAAAGTCCTCGCCTCGTGGGGCTGCGTAGTGATTGGATGCGTTCCTGTGAGCAGTAGCCAAAGTCAGCGTGTCCTTGGGACGATTACGGGGGTGGAGAATGGTCACTCCGTGTTATCCATTCCAGACTTGTTAATACTGGTGTATGGTTAGGAACCAGGGGTCGAGCCGCTGGAGAAAGCCGGCTGGATCCCAGCCCCCCACTGCTGGGACGTGCCGCGGACCCCTCCTCCGTAGACCCCGGGGGCTTGGCCCCCAGAACTTGGGGACTTGCTGTCCGTCTTCCGGCTGTCCGCCAGAGGGCAGTGGTGGGCTGGGGACCGTCCCCTCCACGTTTGGAGATGGAGTTGAGACTAAATGGGCGTCGAGAGCATCAGAGGACTGCAGGCGGCTGGTCTGATGCCCTGTCTAGAGATGGGGAAACTGAGGCACAAGGAGGAGGAGGAACTTGTTCAAATCCACCTGGGAAGAAACTGCCCCCACCCTGGCTCCTAGGGGCTCCTCCACGTGTTGGTTCACAATGGGGTGGGGTGGGGACACCCACGAGCAGGTAACACCCCCCCAAGGATTCTCAAGCTGCGGGGTGACCTGGGGCAAGTCACCGTGAGCCACCCGCACCACTGGAGACTGCAACTCAGCAGCCCACGGGCAGGTCCTGGGCTGACAGGGGGCTCCAGGTAACTCCGTGAAGGAGGAGCCTCTTTTTTTTTTTTTTAAATAAACTTGCATTTAACAAATGTTTTACTATAACAATAATCATACATACTTTTTCTGATTACAAAAATAATCCCTTTTTGGTTATGAAAGCAATATACATGGAAATACAAAATCTAATCACTCCAACCTCATTGTTCTTAACACAGTGAATGTTTTATTATTTTTCTGTCCAATTTTTTCCCTCTAAAAAAATTTCAGAGCAAAAATGGGATCCCAGCCATCCATGATGCTTTGAAACCCCTTCCACTCCCTGAAGAGTGCATCAAGAATATCTCGAGCAGCTTCCACACCCCCGCTGGGGCTGGGTGGACCCAGCGTCACAGACAGTCCAGCTCTGGGCCGGGCCAGGGTCCCGGGGGCTGTCGCACCCGGGCAGGACGGAGGCGTGGTGAGGACCACCCTGGGGTAACGTCAGAAGGCCCGAGTTCAAATCCTGTGTGGCCTCGGAGAGTCGTCCAAGGCCCCTGCTCCGGGGCCCCAGCTCCCAGCTGTGAAAAGGCAACTGGGCTCACACCCGCCCTGCCCGGCCTGCAGCCCACTTGGCCTCGGTTTACCTCTAGCTCTGGCCCCAGGGAACATTCTTCTCTTCCTCCACTCCCCCTCGCCCTGCTAGTCCTTTTCCATCTCTTCCTCCTTCTTCTTTTGTCTTCACACAAACTTGTCCTCTTATGGACTCACAGGTCTAAAGCCTAAAATCAGTTTCGCTGCACCAAGGTCACGGGATGGGCAGGGCACCCTCCCTCGAGGCTCTGGGGAGAATCCGTTTCTCCACCTTTTCCAGCTGGCAGAGCTGCGCTCCTTGGTGGCTGCCCCTTCCGCCATTTCCAAAGACAGCAGTTTCTTACTGCAGTTGTCACACGGCCTTTTTCCGTAGCCACATCTCCCTCTGCCGCCTTCTTATAAGGACCCTGTCGTTATATGTGACCCACCTGGGTAATCCAGGGTCATGGCCCCTTCCCGAGCCCCCTTTGCCAGTCAGCAGACACAGGGAGTGTCCTTACGTCTAGGAAGGAACAGGCCAAACCCAGGGCATTCAAGTGTGGAGCTTCTGCCCCTCCGGCTTTATGCACCTGGGTTTCCTGGGCGTTTCAGCTCCTCTTGGGTGAGTCTCCACTCAGAAGCGGTCAGGAGTGTCCCTCAGGATCTCCTTTTGCCCCCTCAGCCATCCCCATCCCACCCCCGCAGCAACCCCACATTGTAGAAATGTTATGTGGCTCCAGGGGGGTCAGGATCCCCTCCTGCGGCCCGAGGGCTGTGGGGGCAGCCGGCCAGCCCTCCTAGGCAAGGCTGGTGAAGGGGAGGCGCACCCCGCTTTTGTTCTTTTAAAGCAAGTTTCCTAAAATGGTCTCCAACAAGGTAAGATAATAAATGTAGGACATAGGGGATTTGTTTGTTTTTCATCAGTCCCCAAGGCAAGAAGAATTATGCAGCTCCCTGCACGTCGGGGCCCCCTTCATATATTGAAGGAGGCAGGTGTGAGGCTCTGTGTGGCAGTGTGGAGTGGGTGAGAACATTCTCTCGTGATGAAAAAGGAGATGCTCCATCTCACTCTCACCCAGGCCTCAGGGCACGCCATGGGGTGCAGGGAAGAGCCGTGCTCACCCCGTGACCCACGGTGCTCCACACAGAGGGGTGTCCAAGGAGCACCCCCAGCCTGGCCCGTTTCGGTTTTCAGGTGAGGAAACTGAGGCTCAGAGAGAGGTGTGTGTGGTCAGCAATAGAGCTGGACTTTAAAAGGTTCCTGACACAGCTCAGCCCTGTGAGAGGATGCGCTAGGCTGGGGGCAGTCAGAGCACCACGTCTCCAGCCCCACAGAGCTTCCAGACACGGCCTTCCACAGCGGGAAGCCCCACAGCGGGAGAGCCTGAGGTGGGAGACCCCACGGTGGGAGCCGGGCTGGGCTCGGACTCTGGTTTGGGGACTCGGAGAGGCTGGGCCTCTCGGGGCCTCTGTCTCTACACCTGGGGAGTGGGGACAGAGCCCAGGGGAAGCACCATTGAGGTGCCTGATGCCCCTCAGACCTGGGGAGCCCCCTCCTGGAGGGTGGCCCTGAAACCAGTCACATCTAGAAGCCTGGGCCTGCTTTCCCCTGCATCCTGGGACCACAGTGCTTCCCCCTGCCCACCTGTGGGGTCCTGCAGGTCAACCTAGGCCGAGGCCTCCAGAGAGCAGGGGAAGGGGGCTGGGCACGTCCTGGAGCCGGGCTGCCCCCCTAGTGCCCCCTGAAGCTGCGTAACGCTTCAGTCCCTGCCGGGTGTCAACCAGTGACTCCCCTTTAGGGGGAATGAGCACTTGGGGAGCGAACACCCCTTGAAGGGGGCAGCAGGCCCTCAGCCCCCATCTAGTGTGCCCTATGGAAACGCTACCCATGTGGCCAGGCTTCCCGAGTTTTCCTGATTAGGTTTCACTGTGAAACCTCTATCTTTTTAATTATTGAGAACAAAGTCTGAAGTTTTTAGACACTACACCTGCGGGCCGAGGGCCACTGGCAGCTGGTGATTTTCCCGGGAATGAGCTCTCAGAGGGCTGGACGTGTCCTTCTCTCTGCAGCCCCCAGTCTTGGGCAGCTGAGCTCTGGACACGCCGGCAGGGAGGGTTTGCAGTGTGGACGCTCAGCTCAGCTCCGTGGACTAGAGGACACTGTCAGGGAGCAGTAGGGCCAAGGGTTAACAGACATGGACGAGCAGGGACAGTAGCAGGAACGTATTCTCGTAATTAAAAGCAGAGAAAAACGTCAAGCACTTCATAACCCCTTCATTCATTCATTCATTCACTTACCCACAAAGGCAACAAGAGAATTGAGTGGGCAGAGCTTGTTCAGCCCCGAGTACCGGCTCAGGCCCCCCAGCCAGTGTTTCCAGCCTGGGCTGAGCCAGAACTTTCCCTGTGACAGCACAGACCAACTTGTAAGTTGATGCCTGTTGGTGCCGAAGCAGTTGCAGGGCCCCAGGCATTGGGTGACTGAAGCCGGCTGAGGAGCGTGACCACAAGGACACCTGATACAAATGCAGGCCTTGAGCCCGTGTGTGCATAGGTGTGAGTGTGTGCATGTGCGTTGTGTATGTGTGTGTGGTATATGTGTGATTTTCTGTGTGTGTGTGTTTTGTGTGTTTGTGTGAGTGTGTATGTGTGTGTGTAGACTGTTGTTAGAGTCCTCAGCACTTACTAACTCATGTGTTCCTCATGAACACCCTGTGAGGTTGCTGCCCCATCCCAAAGACGAGGAGGGAGAGGCTCAGAGAGGCTGAGGAACTTGCCCCCGGTTACACAGCCAGGAACGGGGGGCAGTGGCCCCACCCCACAGGTGGTGGTTTAGAGGACCCTGGAGGGGCAGGGAGGTGGAATCAGCAACAGGCCCCTGGGCGATTTGCTCACCCGTTTGAAGCACCGAAGGTAGAAGTGTCATTTAGAGCAGCCATTCCCAGGCTTGCCTGGTGACAAGGATCACTTGGGGCATTGTCTAAAATTCCAGATTTCTGGGCCTTGCCCTGGGGGATCCTGACTTTGGGTGGGGGGCAGGGGTCTGGGGTTGAGACTGTTACCTTTAATACCCCAGGTGGGTCCCACTATTGGCAACTTTGGGAACCCGACTCTGGGTGCTGCCCTGCCCGCTTTGGTGGACCCTCTGCTTGCCTCACACCCGGTGGGGCACACAGTAGGTGCTCAATACATGTTTGCTGACCTGCCTCCCCGCAGCTGCCAAGAAGGCCCAGTGTGGAAGGCCCCGAGGCCCAGCCGCAGAAACCAGGCCCAGCCCGAGTGTCAGCTGTCCCCCTGCTGGCGCCCTCGGGGCCTGGCCTCCCTCCTCCCTGAGCCCTCAAAGCCGGGCAGAGGAGGCCCGGCCTGGGCCGCGGTGCCTGGAGCCGCCTGCAGGCTGCGCCCCACCCTGCTCGGGAATGCTGACCCGGGAGCCGCCGCTTCCGATGGCTGATAAGGAGGAGGAAAGTCAGGGAGGACCGGCCCCTTCCCGGCGGGGCGGGGCGGCTGGGGGCAGCCAATGACCCGGGCTGGCTGTGGGGCCGCCTGGCGGGAACCTGGGGCCAGGGCCCTGAAAATGCCGGCCTCCCCGCTCAGGCCGGGCGAGCCGCTGCGGGGACCAGGCCGAGGGGCCACAGCAACAGCAGCGAGGACAGCAGCGAGGACGGCGGTGACAGCAGCGAGGACAGCAGTGGGGGCAGCAGGTGAGCCCGGAAGCCCCATCTCCTCCCTCCCTCCCTCCTGGGCAGGGGCTGCGAAGGGCTCGGTGTCTGCCCTCCTGGTGAGGGGTACATTCTAGACCGTGGCATGGGGGTGGCTCGTGGAGGGGAGGTGTACCCCAAATCTGGCCTGGCCAGGAAGCAGCAGGTGGTGCCACTTCAGACAGGGCTCAGGGGCCGAGGGAGGGCCAGCCTGGTCTCCCCAGGTCTGCGAAATGGGCGCAGGGGCCCGGCCGGGCGGAGCTGGACCCCATCAGCAGCAGAGGCTGAGGGTGTGAGGGCAGGTGTGGTTGGGGTGCTGTTTCCCCATGATCCTGCCAACAGGGGCTGGACAGGGTGCCTGATGGAAAGGGTGGGGACCCAAGAAGTGGCCAGCCGGGGTTCTCATCCCCACTGGCCACTTCCTTGCTGAGTGCCTTCAGGCAAGTGACTCTGCCACTCTGATCCTCAGCTCCCCATCCGTAAGATAAGCGCGTCAACATTGGGAGGTCAGCATGGTGCATGCCTGTGGGCAGCGGCCACAGTTAATGGGACAGTCCTTGCTGGGGACCCTGGAGAAGGGAGGACCCCCAGTCTGGGGTCAGCGCCGTGGCATCTTTCCTGCTCTAACTTGCTGCCCCCTGCCCTGGACTCTGTCTGCATCTCGTCCTCTCCCAGCCCCATGTCACAGCCAGGTCTCCCTTCCGAAGTCCTGAATCTCACGTGCTAGTCTCCAAGGGGCTAAAGTCCCTGCCAGCCCCTGGGGACAACCTCCCTCCCTCTGGCTTGATTGGGGGAGGGGCAGAGGGCCGGCACTTGGAGGGGGAGGGGAGGAGATGCCCTGCTCCCACAGCCCTGCAGCCCTCCAGATTTAAGGGTGGTCGTACAGGCAGGGGAAACAGTGACCATGTGCAGCCCGCTCAGGGGTGGGCCCAATTCTGGGGCCTCGGGCCAGGCGTTGAGTCTCTCTGCACCTGCTTCTCCGTGCGTGCAACAAGCCCTTATCCCTCTGGCCCCAGGAGCTGGGTGAATTGGCCGGAGCCTCCTGGGAGCTGTGCTTGCAGAGGCCACCATAGGCTGTTGGTTTACTAGATCCTCACACTGACCCATCAGAGAGTTTCGTCCTTATCCTCATATTTGTAGGATGGCTGAAGCTCAGGGTGACATCCTTGTCTGACATCACTGTGGGCAGGGGCTGGTTTCCCCAGTGCTGCGGGGGCAGTGGAGAGAGCACTGGGTGCCAGGCTCTGCTGTAAGCATCTCGCCCCCTCCTCACGGTGCAGATGAGGGAGCCGAGGCCCAGAGAGCCTTCTCGGCCAGCCCAAGGTCACAGAGGATGTGGCCTGGGATAGTTCCCCAGACAGTGGGCTCTCACACAGGCTTCCCTCAGGGACTGCTGTCCCACGCTGCTTGCTGTCCCACGTTGCTTGCTATTCCACATGGCTTGCTGTCCCACGCTGCTTGCTGTTCCATGTGGTTTGCTGCCCCATGCTGCTTGCTGTTTCATGTGGCTTACTGTTCCACGTGGCTTGCTGTTCCACATGGCTTGCTGTCCCACGTTGCTTGCTGTTCCACATGGCTTGCTGTCCCACGCTGCTTGCTGTTCCACGTGGTTTGCTGTCCCATGCTGCTTGCTGTTCCACGTGGCTTGCTGTTCCACGTGGTTTGCTGTCCCACGCTGCTTGCTGTTCCACGTGGTTTGCTGTCCCATGCTGCTTGCTGTTCCACGCAGCTTGCTGTCCCACATGGCTTGCTGTACAAAATGGGTGTCTTTGGGCCTCGACAATTCTCTCCACACATCGAGACTTTCCCACCTACCTTTTGTTTTAATAGGCTTTATTTTTGAAAACAGTTTTCAATTTAAAGAATAATTGCTAAGATAGTACACAGTTCCCATAAACCCACACCCAGTTTCCCCTACAATTAATATCCTACAAGACTATGCTGCATTCGTCACAGCGGATGAACCGATGTCAATACACCGTTATGAATAGAAGTCGTGCCCTGCTCAGCTTTCCTTCGTTTTGACCTAATGTCATTTTTCTGGCCCAGATCCCTCACGACCTTTGGCAGTCACCTCTCCTCAGGCTTGCTTTTTGAGGAGAGCTGGTCAGTCGTTTGTAGGGTTCCCCTCACCTGGGGTTTGCCCGGGCTTACGGGAGGAGGACCAGGGAGGGGAAGTGGCACTCCGGCCCGCGGGAAAGTACACACGGCCAACACGGCTGTCTGCTGCTCAGCGACACTTTCCCCCTTCTAGAGTGTGGAAACACCACCATTGCTTCTGTGGAAGGAAGTGGCTAAGTGCTGCCCACACTTAGGAGTGGGACTGTAATTTTATACTTGGGGTTATCATCTAACAGTGCTTGATTTTGTGGCTTGAACTGTTCCGGCCGTGGCCCCTGGGAGCTGTTCAATTGGCTCCTGTGTGTGCCTTGGACACACCCCATCGTTGTGGGATTTTGTTTGTTTGTTTGTTTAAGCAACCCCTGCGTTACTTTCTGGCACCCCCAGAGGCCGCAGGCTCACCTTGCATGTTTGCTGCCCGAGTCCTAGAACCAGCCATCTCCCCAGGGAGCCCTGGTCCCTGTTCCTGGAGAACGGGATGAGAGACTGAAGTTCACCTGTGCATCAGGTGTTCTGCTCGTTGTTACCTGGGTGTCATCTAGGCCCGCTCAGCTGACAGCGTGGAAATATATGTGTGCATCCTAACTTGTATCTAACTCATGTCACACACACCTGAGAGGGCTTCCATACGGAGCCACCTGTATCTGTATTGAGCATCACCTGAGCTCATACTGATATCTCTAAGTCTAAAGCAGTACAGGGACACGCGGCTCCCTCCATCCCCGCCCCTGGCTGAGCTGCCCACCCAACGGTCAGAAACCAGGCCCCGTCACTGCCCTCTGTTTACTAATTTTTCCATCCCGGTAGATATGTGTAGAAGTCTCAGAACCTGTAACCCACACCCCTGTGGTATACGACTTTATCAGTGAGTGCACAGGGCTTTTGTGCAGTTTCTGTTCCATCTCATTTCCAAAGTTATACTCAGCCCAGCAGTTTTTCCACCACCCCTTCAGGTGGTGGAAAATATCGGTGAGATATTTGTCATACAGCCAGATTGCTTTGTTGCATTCTGCCTTCCATCCTGGGTTTCCCCTGACCTCCGAAATGATTTTTGTTTTAATTAGCATGCATTAAGTTTCACTGTTTGTGCCCCAAAGTTCAGTGTATTTTGGAAATGCACACTGTCGTGTGCTCAGAGTTAGAGAATCCTACAGAACAGTTTCCCCACCCTCAAAATAACCCTGGATACCACCTATTTGCCCCCCACTGCTGTTCATTTATCTACCCACCCCCAGTTTCTTTCCACAAAAGCAAGAAAACAGGCATGTATTTTAACCCCTGGCCCTTTCAAACCGTAAAAGTTGGCATGATGTGCATGCCGCGCTGCGTTTTGCTTCCTTTCCTGCTCGCTGTTTCTCAGGGATCTCCGCTTGTTGGAACTCAGAGAATTCAGATCTTTATCCTAACCGCGTGTGTTCACATGGAGGGCGTGTGACGTATTTGACACTTGGGTTGTTTCCAAGGTGTTGCCGCAGGGGCGGGAGCTTGCACACCTGCTGTTTCTCAGGGAGGCCGCCCTGCGCTCTGTGAGAGAATTCCCGGAAGCGGGGCTGCCGGCCGAAGGCCGACCTGATGGGGGTTTTCTGGGTGTTGGGACTCAGGCCTCAGATTGGACCCGCCGGCACCGTGAGCTCTGAGGCCCCTCCGGGAGGTGCTGACAGAGACGCTGGGCCGATGTGCTGGGTCAAAGAGGGTCTCTTGGGGTGGTTCTGCATTTCTCTCATAAGTGGGGAAGCTGAACCCCACATGCTTTATGTGAAGTGACAGGCAGACAGGAACTGCCCGATCTCATTCTCCACTATTTTTCTGTTGAGTTTGGTCCCTTTCCCTAGACCTGCACATGGAGGGCTGCTTGGCAGGTGTGCCTTAGGGGAGCACAAGTGTGCTTTAGGGGAGCACAGGTGTGCTTTAGGTGGGTGCAGGTGTGCTTCAGGGAGCACAGGTGTGCTTTAGGGGAGCACAGGTGTGCCCAGGAGCACTGAAGTAACTAGGTCTAGCCTAACTGAACCAAAACCAGCAACAAAATTTGCTTTGTTGATAAATGACAGTAAAGCGACTGAGAAAGCCATCAGGTAAATCCCAATGGAGGAACATTCTACAAAACACCTGGCCAGCACTCCTCAAACTGTCGGGGTCATCAAAAGCAAGGAAAGTCTGAGAGACTGTCCCAGCCCAGAGGAGCCAAAGGGGGCGTGACGACTGAATGTAATGGGATGTCCAGAGGGGAGCCTGGGACTGAAAAGGATATTATTCAGATTTCCTTAGTTTTTGCCTGAACTATGGATGACTTAATCAAGTCAATAGCGCTGTCTCCATAGCAGGTTATGTGCTATAACAATGTACCTGCTAATGTAAGATGTTAATAGGCAAAACAGGTGTGGGCTACCCAGGAATCTGTACGAACTTCATAACTTTTCTGGAAATCTACAACTATTCTAGAGTAAAAAAGTTTGCATTAAAAGAAAAAAGCAAGCAAAAGAAGCATTTAGGGAAAAAAACCACAAAAAACATCAAGGGACCAAAATGAGTGGTGTGTTCTGCAGCTACTTGGGTGCTCAGAGCCCAAACACCGTGTCCCTCTTGTCACACATGACTTTGAACAGCTGCCTTCGTTAACAAGCCCTCATCCATCCGCACCTCTGTTTTCAACACCAGCACAGCCCCGCAGGCTGGGTTCTGCGGCCCTGTTGGGTAGTAGGGAAACTGAGGCAGAGAGAGGGAAAGGGGCTTCCCTGAAGCTACCCTGTTGGCAGGAGGCCAACATGGAACTTGGGTCAGAGCAGTGGACAAAGAAAGCATTCACCAGGCCCTGCGGTCAGAAGGTCGAGCTCTTGTCCTCATGGAGCCCAGGGCCCACACTGAGGAAGGAGACAGAATGTAAAACACCTAGAGGGAGTGTCAGGTATGCAGAAGGGAGGCAGGGAGTAAAGGAAGAAGCAAGTCCCTCCCCTCCTCCCTCCTCCCCCACCCAGAAGAGTGTGCAATCCTGGAGGACTCCCAGAGGAGGCGATGGCTGAGCAGGGTTTGGAAGGATGTGTAGGAGTTTGCCAGACCAACAGGGAAAGAAAGATGGCATCCTGGGCCTGGGAGCAGCCTAGGCACAGCTATGCATGCCTGACTTGGCAGAGCACAGCGACTGCTGCTGGACCGGGGCTGTGAGCCAGGTGTCGAGAAGATGCAGAGGCAGAGCCCGGGCTGAGGATCTCCAACCAGCTCCTGAGGCAATGCCTGCGCTCAGGCCGCTCTTGTCCAGCCCCGGACTTCTCGCCACCCGCAGGGAATGTCTGCTTCACACTGGGGGGCGCTCCCCAGGCCTCTCCCGCCCACTCCTGGGGTTTAGGATTGGAAAGTAAACCCCCCAGGTGGGCTGGTGCAGACGGTCTGCTTGGGAGGTGGATGGACCCTGGCTGGGCCTCCCACAGAGGCCTTGGACTAGGGACTGCGTCCTGAGCTCTGGTCGCCCGGGGCCTCTAGCCTGGAGTGCCTTGTCCTCTTGGGGTCACTATCAGCCCCTCCGGCCATGTGGCCCCTCCTGTGGTCATGGTCCTTCCCCTTTTTGGAAGGGAGGACTTGGACTTGGGGCTGGTGGTGCAAGTCCTCCTCGCGGTGGCTCCTGTTCCCCTGCCTCTGTACCCCACTTCCTGCTCTCTGTGCCCTTCCTGTGCTGGGACTTCCACCTGAAGACCCCTTGCCCTCTCTGGCACCTGCCCATCCTTCAAGGCCCTGCTCAGACCTCACCACCTCCAGGAAGCCCTCCCTGCCTGCCTCTTCCACCCTTGGCGAAGAAAGAGTTCCTCTCCTCACCACCTCCAGACCATCCCCTCTCTACCACCCCCTGGCCCCTCTGTTGCCTGTGCCCCACCCTGGTGCATGTGCCAAGGCTTGGCTCAGAGCCCCTCTAGGGAGACCCCTGGTGTCTCCAGGACAGACCAGGAGCTGTTGCATGCTCGTGGCCTCCTGGTTCACCCGTCACAGCCACCCTGGTTGTGTCGTCGTCTCTGTCTGTTTTCTTGGCATCTTTCCCATGAGGCTGAGAGCTCTGGAGGGCAGGTGGTCTGCTTCGTCTGTGCCCGTGTCCAGCCCTGGGCTGGGCACAGAGGCCTGGTGGGCTAGGCTGGCAGTGCCGCCCCCACTGTACAGCAATGACGGTCACCACTCCCCTTTGGGGAGCTGCCTTCCCCAGGCCAGGCAGGGGCCACCCGCCTGCTCCCCACTGCTCAGGGTCCACGGGCCCCACAGCAGCTCGGGGAGGGACGGGGAGAGATTGGGCCAGAGCAGGCTGAGGCCCCTTCTTTTGCGGATACCCCTGTTGTCGCCCTCTCAGCATCGCCCTCTCCTTCTGATGCCCCCTCAGTGCCCTGCACAAGCCTCCTGCCTCCAGCTGCCCCTTTGGGCCCCCAGACGTCCTGTGCAGGGGCTGCGTTAACTGTCCAGTGGATGGGCGACTCTGCCACACTCTGGGCTCCTTGGAAAGTGCTGCTGTCCCACCTGCCCTGAGCCCTGCATCTCACTCCTGCCCCTACACCCCGAGATTGGACACTTCCTATGGGGCCGCTGCTCCTTTTGTGCCCCTTTCCCCTAGCAAAACTCCGTGGGAGAGAACAGCTCCAGGTGGGAAAGGATTCAGTGCAGGTTTTGAGGCGCCTTTGTGCGTGGGGTAAGCATGATCATTGCCTGAGGGGGTGGGTGGCCCGGGGCTCCAAGGCAGCTGCAGAACGCTGGCCCATGTCTGCCCATCAGATAAAGTGCAGCAGTGATTGGGGGGGGCTGCAGACCCCAACCTGCCCAGGGTCAGCCTGCTCGCCCATGGCCCCCTCTGTCTCTCTCTCCCTTGTCAGAGTTCCCCGAGCCTCGGTTTCCACGTGCATAAGAAGGCAAACTTGGATTGAGCCCTCTCAGTGTCTCAGGCTTCCCCTGTGTGACTGTGCTCTAGGAAACACGAACTGCTGATCCCCATTTTATAGTCGGGGAAACCGAGGCAAGTGCCGTTAAGCAGCATGCACAGGGTGACTCAGCTCTTTGGGAGCAGAGCTGGGATCCGGGCTGGGGAGACTGGCTCCTTCACCGCATCATATACACCGCACACCATTCAGGGTCAGGGTGGGAGTTTTCAGGATGGGTGAGTCACCTGGCCCCAAACCTGTGCTGTGTCTTAACTGGGTTGAACGGTGGCCCCCAAATTCACGTGTACCTGGAACCTCAGAATGGGACTTTATTTGGAAATCGGACCCTTGCTGATCTGGTTAGTTAAGACGAGGTTGTTCTGGATTGGGGTGGACCCTAAATCCACTGCCTGGTGTCCATAAAAGAAAAGGGAGATTGGGAGAGCGGCAGCTACAAGCCAAGGAACGCTGGGGGGCTGGATTCTCCCCTCGAGCCCTCGGAGGGAGTGGCCTGGATCTCAGGCTCAGCCTCCAGAACTGGCTGAGAGCCACCACGTGGGGTGCTTTCTGTGGCAACCGCGGGAGGAAGGTGGCCCCATTTGAGTGGAGTGGGGTTAGATGGGGGCACAGGGAGGGGAGGCGAGCCCCATCCTGCAGTGTGAGGTGACACCTCCATGACACGCCCCCACGTTGGTGCCTGTGAAACACCCCAGCTGGGCAGCGTGGGGAGGGCACATGTGTGGCCGGTGTCCTGCAGCGGGACAGCCGCTCGGGGCAAGTGCTGGGGGCCGGGCCCTGCAGGCGCTGTCCTCACAGCCACCTCGGACCCCTCTGCACCAGGACCCCTCAGGCCCTGGGCTCTGTTGTTTGCTCCCCTGCTGCTGCCCCCTGGAGAAGCTGAGCAAAGGGAGTAGGTGGACAGCAAAGCACTAGGGTTGGAGGCTGTGCCGGTTTGAATGTGTTATGTCCCCCAGAAAAAGCCATATTCTTTGATGCAATCTTGTGGGACAGATATTTTAGTGCTGATTAGATTGTAATTCTTTCAGTGTTTCCATGGAGATGTGCCCCACTCAACTGTGGGTGATCACTCTGGATAATTTGCATGGAGGTGTTGCTCCACCCATTCAGGGTGGGACTAAATTCAATGACAGGAGCCATATAAATGAGCTGACAAACAGAAGGAACTCAGTGCAGCTGAGAGTGAACTTTTGAAGTAAAGCTATAGCCAAGAGGGACACTTTGAAGAAAGCACAGGAGCTGCAGATGAGAGACAGTTTGAAGGCAGCTGTTGAAAGCAGACTCTTGCCCTGGAGACACTAAGGGAAGACAAATACACCACGAGCAACTAAGAGTGACATTTTTGAGGAACTGCAGCCTAGAGAGGAACATCCTGGGAGAAAGCCATTGTAAAAACAGAACTTTGGGGCAAACGCCAGCCATGTGCCTTCCCAGTTAACAGAGGTTTTCCAGATGCCATTGGCCATCCTCCAGTGAAGGTACCCGATTGCTGATGTGTTACCTTGGACACTTTATGGCCTTAAGACTGTAACTGTGTAACCAAATAAACCCTCTTTATAAAAGCCAATCCATCTCTGGTGTTTCGCATCCCGGCAGCATTAGCAAACTAGAACAGGGACTGACTCCCCTCCCGCATGTCCCGAGCCCTGGTCCTGGGCGTGAACTGTTTGCAAGCGGGACTGCTGAAGGTGTTACTAGTGTGGGCCTAGCTCCTTTGTGAAGGGGGTCCTTGAGGAGCCTGTGGAGACCAGGCCGAATTGGATCAGGATGGGACTTAATCCATAGGACGGGTCCATGTGAGCAGAGGGAATTGGGGGCAGTAGAAGGCAGGCAGCTCAGAAGAAGCCAGAGAATGAGGCAGCCAAAGAGCCCCAAGGATTGCAACAAGCCAGCTCGGGAACGTGCCAAGAAGAAAGCCCCGCCAAGCTCGTGATGCGGGATTCCAGCCTCAAAGCCGGGAGACGATGTGCTCCTGCTGTTTGAGCCGACCGGCGTGTGCCCTGTGTCCCGGCAGCCTGGCGACCACAACAGTCAGGCTCTGTGCAGCTCTGCTCCTCGACCCGGGCCTGTCTCCTTTCGCATGTCCATGGGAGGAACCCAGCATTCAGCTCCTGTTACAAATGCGCCGAGCGAGGCTTCCTGTTGGGTTTGGAGGACCTGCGTGGGCTCACACTTGCATATTCGTGTGCTCACAGTCCCCTGCTGCTGGCGCCTCACATGAGCCTCATGAGCCATCCGGCAGACGCAACTGAGGGCCGGAGCAGTGCCACATGCGGTGCCACATGCGGTGCCAGGTGCTGTGCCAGGCAACGGGACCGTGGAGCTTGAGGCCCCATCTGTGCCCTGGGGAGGCTCAGGGTCCGAGCGGATGTCTCATGCAAGGCAAGCAGCAGCGGCAGACAGCGATCCCAGGTGTGACCCGCATGCGTTTGGGGGCCTCCAGGGTGCACGGAGGGGACCAGCTTGTCCCTGGAAGGAGGCCATGTGTGGGGAGGCTGGCAGGAGATAAGTGAGAGCCTGGAGGAGGGGAGGTGCAAATGCAGAGGGCTGAGGGGAGCACAGTGTGGTCAGGGGCCCCAAGGTCCAAAGCGGCAAGGGGTGGGGGAGACGAACTTGGCAGGGCAGCTGGGATGCGAGAGGCAGGGAGAGCGGAGTATCAGGCCGAGCCGGAGGTGCCGTGAGCTAACAATCAGGGAAAGGCAGAGAGAGGGCCGGTGGGAAGGGGGGCAGTTGTCTGCGTGTGTTGGACTAGTGGTGACCAAGAGAAATGCCCAGGTGGCAGGTGTCCTGGCCCTTCCTGCCCTCGGTCTGGTGGCGGATGCCCTTGGAGTCAGCAGGGTGGGCAGGGGCTTTAGACGCCACAGACGGGCATGGATGGAGAGAATGAGACCGGAGCTGGGAGGCTGGAGCCAGGGTGTAGACAGGAACACCCAGCTTCTGGGTGGGATGGTGACCCCTGAGAGGCCAGTAAATGAGGACAGTGGTGACTGCTGGATTTAGCAGTGTGGAGAACAATGATGACCTTGACAAGGGTGCCAGGCCAGCAGAAGGGTGACAGGGCTAGCAGGGTTGACCACCCTTGACTTTCTGTGGGTAAGGGAGCAGAGATGGGGCTGCGGCTAGGGACACAAAGGGGGCCGGTGCTCCAGGTACCACCACATTGCAAGTGCCCCGCCTGAGGTGGCATTGGGGAACCCCGTGGCGGTCCCACACCTCTGGACCTGTCTGCCCAGACCTGGCCTCGGCCTCGGTTTCCAGGGAGCTGGGTGTTGGCTTGGAGGACTTTCACTCCTCCAGGAGGCCTTGAGAAGTGTGCGTGTGGCTTGGGTTAAAGTTTGCATCAGCCAAGCTCCAGACCAACCCCCTTGGTGTCCTTTAATGTCAGGAACTCCAGCTGGGGCTACACACACCACCAATTCAGAAATGGGGAACGAAGGCTGATGGATTGGGGTGTCCCTGGGGTCTCATCTATGAGTCGAGGTCAGACTTCCCCAAGTTGCTGGGAAAACAGAACCCACAAAACACATGCCATCACCCTAGACTAGGGCACTCACAGCCCGCCTGCTCTGTGCACCCCTCCCCAGTCAACCCACAGCTCGTGGTCCAGGTGGGGAGATGCGTCTGTCCTATGACTGGAGAACTTGCCTCCAGGGTCCTAGCCCCCACCCCCTTTAATGCAGGGGCTACTGAGAACTTGTAGGGACTTGCCAGGGTGGGGCAAGCCCTGGGCATCACTCCCTCCTATAACTGACCAACATCCCCTGGGGAAGTCACATCATTTGGGTGTCAAAGAGGGAGCTTCCGTCCCAAAACACCTGACCTCCCAGGTAAAGGAGCACTGTTTGGAGGATTCCCCATCACAAAGAGCCTGGCTGGGGCTCCTGGGCCTCAGCTACTCCTCCAAAGTGGGGAGGGGTCCAAGGTGGTGTGTGGTCAGCGCCCACAGGACCTGGCTTTGCTCAGTGCTGTCGGCTGGTCCGGCAGAGGGGAAGCCCGTCCTGCCGCACGGTCAGCGATTCCCGGACTCAAGGGGTCGCGCTGGACAGAGCCAGGCAGTCTGACCAGACCCTGGAGCGAGCCCTTTGCAGCTGGGCCAAGCGGGGAACTTCAGCCCCGGCCGAGGCGTGGAAACTGCTGACGGCTTCCTGCGGGCCTCAGACCCCGTGGCCTGGCGGTCCCCCTGACCCGGGGCAGCCATCCGTCACTCTGGAAAGCCGGTTTGGTCCCGATGACCTTGTTTTGCAGAAAACAGTTCCTGGAATTGCAGGGGACTGGAACCTGGGCTAGGGCTCTGCTCATCTCTGATCAGGGGCCTTTTTCCAGCCCTTTCCGGTGTCAACTCGGAAACACGGCTGCCTCTGGAGGCCAGTTGGGGCCTGGATGCCTTTGTTCCCAAACTTTGGTGCACAAAGAATCACCCAGAAATTTCTGCCCCTGCCCCTTGGCTCTTCAGGTCTGGAAGGGGTGGGGTCAGGGTGGGTGTAAAACAGCTGTCTTGGCGGGTCTGGGGCCGTGCCTTTTTTTTTTCTTTCTGGAAAACTCGGCAATAAAGGAGGTCTCCTCTGCGTTTTACAGATAAGGTGATGGGGCCCCAGGCAGGGGAGGAGCTGGGGTGGGGGCTGGGACCCACTGAACCCTATTGGCCCTAATCCCTTGGAGTCACATTTGCACTGATAAGACCCTGTGACCTTGGGGGAAGTTCTTTTTCTCAGTTTCCCTATTAGCAAGCAGAGCTTTTAGTCTGAATGATGAACTTTGCACCTTGTTCTAGAGCAAGCTCCTGTCTTACTTTCTAAGTCATTCCCACCTGGCCCCATTCTACAGCAGGGGCTGGCAAACTGCAGCCTGGGGCCCATATCCAGTCCATGTCTTTTGTAATGAAGTTTTACGGAACACAACCATGAGCCTTCACTTATGTGTTGACCGACTGCTGTCCCTTTCCACAGCAGAGCTGATGAGTAGGTGACGGAGCTCACAGGCCCACAAAGCTGACAACATTTACTACTTTGCCCTCTCCCAGAAGATTGCCGATCTCTGCTGCAGCTGGGGAAACCGAGGCGAAGCTGGGCAGATGGCTCAGCTTGTTCCCCAAGGCACACACTGAGTCCCAGATCTCCCATTCCCCAGTCAGTGATCGGAGGCTGATGGGGTGTTCCAACTGTGTTGCCCAAAACAGCAGCTGTGGGCCACTCACTGTGCTTTAAATGCAAGCTCTGCCCCGGATTTGGAAGATTTTAATGTATAAAAAGAGTGCCAACTACCTCGTTAATGACTTTTATATAGATCACGTGTAGAAAGGGTGGTATTTTGGACACAGTGGTTAAAGTATATTAAAATCGTCACCTGCTCATTTCTACCTTTTAAGGAGGCTGCTACACGGGCGGGCAGAGGGCCGCTGGAGTGGGGAGGGTGCGGCTACCACGTGTGCCCCGGGGCCCTGCATTCCTGACAGGGACCCTTGATGACTGTTGTAGATTAGCTGGGGCTTTAGCGCTGCCCGCACTTGTGTGGTCCAAAGGCTGGGTGAGTGCTTTCCCGCTGTCGGGCCTCCGGAAGCCCTGTACACCCCACCTGTTTCTGTTTCCTCCTCCTCCAAGACTCGGCCCAGGAGCCTCCACCGCCAGGAAACCTTTCTTGATTTTGCCCTCCTCTCCCTTCCCTCATGGGCTCCCCCCATCGCTGCCCTGACGATGTGGTGTCTCCCTGGTCTACTTCCTTGCCCGTCTCCCCACTCATCTGTGAGCCCCTCGTGGATGGTGTGGACCCAGAAGGCAGAGCCGGGACCGTTGGGTGGCAGTGGCTGGGTGGCAGGTGAAGCCCACACACAGAGCGGAGCCATTCTGAGATGAGTGGGGTCCACCTACGGAGGCAGGCCCTGTGCCGGATGCTGTGAGGGTCTCGGTGGGGCCTGAGGGTCTCTCTGAGGTTCAGGGCTGAGAGAGGTTCAAGGCCCTGGTCCACGAACCAGTTACTGCCCAGGGCACTGAAAACACGCTAAGGTGGCGCGGTGGGATTAGAACTCGTCTTTTCTCTTTTTATGACTGATTGTTGCCAAACACCCCATCCCTCTGCCATGAGGCTAAAAGGTAAAATTTTTAAAAAGTCCATCAGCCCAGCAGAAGGGGGAAAGCGGGGCACCCTGCACCCCAGCTCTGGGTCAGCAGGGCCTGTGTTGGTGAATCTGAGAAGAGCTGCCCAGGCTCATTAATCCACCGAGCCCCTCCAAGGAAGGGACCCGCTGCCCCTGATGGCAGGGAAGGGTCAAGGCTGATGCCGGTGGGAGAGGGGCCACCGCAGACCCTCAGGGACAGGTAATTAAAGGGGCCCCTGGAGGTCACAACAAAGGGCTCTGCCGAGGCCTCCCGGCTGGCGGCCGTCCCCCATGGTGGACACAGGAACCAGTCTGGTGGCTCTTGGGTGCTACCTGGGACTGAAGAAAGCCTGTGTATGTCTTCTGTGCAGGGGACCCTGGGGAGATGCAGCTCTGGGCAGCAGTGGGTGTTCGGGGGACACGGGTGTGCAGCACATTGCTCTCCAGCTCTTTTGTCCCCATGAACCCAGGAGGGGGGACCCCACCCGCACGTCCCCATCCCCGTCACTCCGAGAGGGTCTCCCTGCGTGACCCCCTGCAGCCCCACGATGGCACCAGGCAGAGCCCGGCTTCCAGCCCCCAGCCGGAACCCCTGTGCTCCTCGGAACCTCAGGGCAAGTCCTTGGCGGCCTGTGTGGTTTCCTCTGGATGGCGCGTGCCGGCGGCCCTGAGTGCACCCTTGTCACCACGGCTGGGAAGTGTGGACTTTGTGCCTTGTCTCCAAGATTCCTGAACAACTGAAGTAGAGGGCACACTCCTCACCTTCCCCTTAAATGTCTGTCTTCCCTTCTCCTGGGAAAGCCCCTTCTTCGGGGACCCTTTATTTTTGTTTAATGCCCAGTTCAAGCCTACAGCAGATCAGAAAAGGGGAAAGGGCGGCGATGGGAGGTGAAGCTGGTGGTGGAGAGACAAGGAGACTATAAACACCCCCAGGACTGCGGCGGGCCTGGGCCAAGCATCCTGATATCCCAGGGTCCCACGGACCCAGCATCATTTCCTATAATTCAGTAAACGATCAGCTGACCCTCTCACCCAGACAGCAGAATGAAAACTGGCCCTTGGTGTTCTGAGGGCCTCAACGAGTGAGGCTGGGTCCCCCGGAAAGCCCCAGGCTGCCACCTTTGTCTTCCTCTGCTTGTCCGCCAGGTGAAGGGTGGGGGAACCTGCAGGGGCAGGAGCCGGCGGGTGGGGCCCGGCTTTGGGGCTGGATGAATTCCTCTTGAGTGAGCTGCCTGGCCTCGGGCAGGTCCTGCCTCCAAGCTTTCCTCCTAATCAGTCAATCATACGCTGCATTTTCTTGGCATGTGACAACCTGAATTTTTTACAGTCCACTCAGGGATCCGAGCTGCTGAGATGGGAAAGCACTTAGAGGTCCCCAGGTACCCCTTTCCTTCCATTTGAAAGATGGGAAACGGGGGCCCAGGGGAGAGACAGGCTGTCCCAGACGGACTGGAGGCCGAGTCGGCGTTCAGAGTGGCCCCTTGCAGGCGGGGGAGGGTCTGCCCCCCCACTGCCTCCACCTGCTTGGAAAGCCCCTGGACGCGGACGCAGAGGCGCGTGGCCATCCTCTGCAAGGCTGGGGGTGAACTGGGCAGAGCTGGGGCAGCTGTTGGGAAAACTGCCTCAGTCCTGGGCCAGCAGCACAGCTGCCGAGACAAACAGGATACGGGTCTGGGCCGCAGTGGGGGACAATGAGCAGGAGGGAGGAAATGCCTCTGACCCTTTTATGGCCGTGGAGACAGTCCTGGGCCTCTTCCAAGCCAGCTTCCAGGAAAACACCCCAAGGCCAAGCCAGGCACCCCTGGGGGGCCCCGGAGAGGGGCCGGCTAGGAGCCCCAGGGGTCTGTGCAGTCTGGAGAAGGGGGCTGTGGAGAGAGAAGAGAGGAGAGAGAGCCAGGTCTCCGTGCTGCTTCCGACTTCTCTCCAGAGCCCCTGGGGACCCTCACCTGAGCAGGTGGATGGGCCAGCCCTGGGCCGTGAGTGTTGGGGGGGAGGGGCCTCCTGGGGCCAGGCGGGGGCAACCAACCTCTGGGGACGTTGCTGTTTCTCCACCTGCCGTTGAGCTATGTCACCTGTGCTGTTGGCCAGGTGAGGCCCCTGGAGAAGACCCTACATGGGTGTCTGTCGTGTGAGTAGACACTGAGGAGCCACCGTGCAGCCCCCATGCCAGGCCCCTTCCAGAAGTTCTCGCCCCATGAGGATCCGGACGAAGCCCGCTGGGCCACCCCCAGCCTGGGTCCTCTGAGGACACTAAAATGGGAGGGCCACACTGATGGTCATGAGGGTCACCTCTCGGCTGGACAGGGCCTGGGTGGGAAAATCACCCTCAGGTGCAGGAGACTGGCTGAGAAGTGGGAGAGAAGGGCCTGGGGGCAGGGAGGGTGACAGCAGAGCCGGCTGTGGCGACCCAGCTCCCAGGACGGCTGGCAGGTCTGCATCTGGCTGGGGACAGATATGGGGGTGGGGTGGGGGGGACACGGAGGAGAAGTCGGAGCTGCGAGGAGGGCCCCCCAAGGAGAAAGACCCAGGGAGGCCCAGTGTCCACGGTGCCCTGGGAGGATGGGGAGCTGCCCCTTTGGGAGGGACGGTGGGGGCTGGGCTGGGCGGGGTGGGCAGGGGGCATGTAGGAACTTCAGGGGCTGTGCAGAGTGCTGGGGATTTGAGGAGACAGGAGGCTCCCCGGTGGGGTCCTGCGGCTAGAGAGAGGCCGAGGGGAGGGGAGGAGGAGGGGTGAGCAGGCCGCGGGCCGGGGCAGGGTCAGCCAGAGAAGGCCCAGAGGAGAGTGGCAGTGCTCAGCCGGGGTGGCGTGGGGCAAGGTCTGGAGATGCTTCCGTTGTCACAACTGGGAATGGGGGCTCCTGGCATCCAGGGGGAGAGGCCCAGGACGCTGCTAAACACCCTATAATGCCCAGGCCAGCCCCGGTCACAGAGAATGGCCTGGTCCCCAGGTCAGGCCGGGCTTGGGCTCGTCTCACGCTGGTCACTGGGTGGCTCCGGGCGTGTGTCCTGGCCTCAGGGGGCACTGGTGGGCGGGCATTTCAGTGCTGACAGGGAGCCCACTGGGCGACACCAGACGTGCGCATGAAGCCCCCCCCTGCCACCGCGAGCGCCCGTCCTGGTTCCCAGGGCAGACCCCATCCTGGGTCAGGCTGCTGCTCCAAGCTGACCCAGGCTCCCTGCTGGGCCTCAAGTTTGCAAATCTGGGTCAGGCCTGGGGCCCACGGGAAGCCAGAGGGGCGACTACTTCAGCCAGGCTCCAGGGGAGGGGGGCACATGGGCCAGCGGGGAGAGGCCGACTGTCCCTGCTCAGATGCTTCTTTCTATTCACTGGGCTGGAGGGCCCCAGACAGCACGTGGCGTGAAGGACAGGGGCACGTGTGTGTGTATGTGTGCACATGTGTGCCTGTGTGTGACTGCACATGTGTGCTTGGGGGACTCTGTGCACGCACATGTGTGTCTGTGGGCAGGGGTGTGTGCACTCTTGATTGTGGCCGTCCACACGTGCATGTACATGCACACAGTGTGTGCACCTGCGCATATGCATGTTGTCTCTACACACGTGAAGATGCCTGTGTGTACACATGTGCACGCACGCCTGTGTGCATGTCTGTGTGCATGTGCATTTGGGTGCAGTAAGTGGAAGAGGAACAGAGAGCAGAGCTGAGGTTGGCAGGGCAGAGGGCAGCAGCTGGTGGACTTCCCCAACGCCAGGGGAGGCCGGGGGTGGGAAGCCTGGGTGCCCCCTGCTCCACCCCGAAGCCTGGGGCCCGGGCAGCAGGCCTGCCCCAGAACAGGCCTGGAGCCGGTCCAAGAAGGAGCTAATGATCACCGGGCCGCACGTCGGTGGAGCACCCGCGCTGCCTCTCCTGGCAGCCCCCAGACACAAGGAGGAAGTGGGGCAGGAAGCAGGGCGGCGGCGGTGGCTGTGCAGTCAGCCGGGCTGTGGGCGGCCTCTGCCTGCCCCGGGCTGCCAAGGAGCCCACTCTGCCAGTCAGCACCGAGCGGGAGCAGCCGTCCGCTGCCTGTCGTCCTGCAGCCAGGCCGGGCCTGGGAACTGGCCCGAGGAGCCGCAGGTCCGCGGTGGACAGGCGGAGAGCAGGTACGGGGCGCTCGGGGCAGCAGGAGCGTGGACTGGCTGGACGGGCCGGGGTCTGTGGAGCCAGGTCCAGCCACAGTTGGACCTAAAAATAATCTCTCCCCCTCCAGGTTCTTCAAGGTTTTTCTGACGCGTGGGGGATGGGGGAGGAGTAGGGTGGAGTCTGGGAGCCCCGGAGGCTGTTGGCGTTCCTGGGAGGGGCTGAGGCCGAGCTCCAGGGAGGCTGGTGGTGCTATGGTGACAATAATAATTTCACATTTTGTGCAACTCCCCTGCTTCCCTGCTCTCACCTGGTTCCACCTGCATCCCGGCACTCAGAAGGTGGCCCCGAGGCTCTGCTCAGCGCCCGTGGCCAGCAGTAACAATGGGGACGCAGGGTCCAGCAGGGCCAACGTGTGATGCCCACCTGTTGGCTGGTGTGGGGGTCCCAAGGGGTGGGCAGGACGGGGACTGGCCGCAGGGCATCTGCACATCCAGCAGGGCTGCTGTGGCGTGACCGGCCACCCTGAGCTTGCTGCCTCCGGGCCTCCCATGCACATAACGGGGACGAGGGACGCAATCGGGGGCACCTGCCAGAAAGTTCCAAGGGAGGACCCCGAGTGCCAGGTCTCAGGCTCTCCACTCAGACCCCCACCCCGGGCCTCCAAGCCCCGGGGCCCCTGACTGTGGCAGGAGTGAGGCTCTGAGTGAGGCCCCATGGAGAGCAGCGTGGGAGGAGGTTGGGGGGCCAGGGCAGCCTGTCAGAGGAGGGAGTCACTTGGGAGGAGGGGGCTGCCACTAGGCTGTGGCTGGGGGCAGGGAGGGCACAGGAGGTGGGGAGTGTCCAGGCCAAAGGTCAGGGCTGGAGGGCTGGCCTGGAGCAGCCGGGCTCGAGCCCCTCCTGTGCCCCTGGCTAGGGCCTGGGCGGGCTGAGCCGTCACAGCTGCCGTCACCCAAGCCCGCCTCACCCAGGTGGTGAGGAGGATGCAGGTAAAGGGGGGCTCAGTCTGCCGCTCCAAGGAGGCTATTGTTACGTGCCTGTCCACACGGGGGATGACTGGTGACGACTGAGCCAACACTTCCTGTGTCCCAGTGTTCTATGAGTGGGAAGTGGCTTCATCCTCTCCTATTCACCAAGTTACTGTGATGGGTGTCGTCAGCCTACTCGGCTGCTGTGACCACGTCCTGCACATGGGGCCTTCAAACAATGGGGATGCACCATCCGGCAGCTCTGGGGGCCGGGAGTCTGTCTCCAAGACGGGGAAGGGGCCGCATCGCACACCCTCCGAAGGCTCCTTCCGGCCCCTCCAGCCTCTGGTGTCAGCCGGCTTCTGTCTCGGCCTCCGACTCCCCGTGGCTGTTGTCCCTCTGTGTCCTCTCTTCTCATCCAGGGACCCCCGTTGTTGGGGTAGCCCACCCGCATCCCTGGGACCTCATTTTAGCTCGGTTCTACCTGCAGAGACCCTAGTTCCAAACAAGGTTACGTTGACTGGAACCGGGGGTTAGGACTTGAGCATGTCTTTTGGGGGACTCCCCTTCAACCCACCATAGGCGGGTGACACGAGCCCAATCTGCAGGAGGGGAAATTGAGGCTGGGAGATGAAAGGGGGACCAGACAACCCTTGGGGGTGAGGTGGTGAGCTGGGTGAGGTCTAGGGGACCCCTGAAGACTCAGGACATGCTCAGTGAAAGGTCCCGCCAACCGCCCCAAACCCAGTTCAGGTCTCCATTGGAGAGCTCTCCTCCCTCCGTTCCGCCCACATTTATTAAACGCCAACAGGAAGCCGGGAGCGCCGTCCTGCTGGGCACTGTCTGCCTCCTTGCGAGGCGGTTGTCGTCGTTCTCATCTCCTAGCTGAGCAGAGGGGGGCGCGGGGAGGCCTGCTCAGCGGCCAGGGGCCCCGGTCTCCGCGTCCTGGGGCTGGACGGGGGCTGGGCCTGTTGCTGAGGCAGCTGGGCGACCCCCCCACCCTGGGCTCTGTCCTGGTGATAACCGAGACGGGAAGGAAAAGGAGTCTCCGCGGGGCGGCCCGACAGGCACCGTCGCTGGCCGGCTGACCCTCGGGCGGCTGCTGACCCCGCAGGCCGGGCCCCTGCACGGCGAGTCGGGCAGGCCAGGCGGGTCCATTTTAGGGAAGGAGTGGCGGAGGGAGGGGACTGTCCTGCCCAGATTGAGCCCACTTCCTCTTTGCCTCGGGCTGTCGGGAGGAGCCCCAGTTTGGGACTGGAACGCACAGGCCTGTCTGTTCTGGGCACAGCTGCCTGACAACTGCCTGTCTGTCCCTCCCCGCGCAGGTGGGGCTCCCCACGCCCAGGAAACCTCCCTTTTACTTGGGAAACCCTCCGTGCCTGGCCCAGGGTGGGGGGCACAGGGGACACAGATGTGAACAAGTCGTTTCCCTGCTGGAGGGAACCACCCAGGGGGGTGATGGAGACAGGGGTGAGGAGAGGCCTGCACAGGGCTGGGGGACCTCAGCTTGCAGGGGGCACCTGCCATCGGACATGGCTCCTGTAGGATGGGCGAAGACCCCGGGATGGGCTAGGGCCAGGAACCTAGCCCTCCAGCCGGATCTATCCACACGCTCCATTGAGAAGCCGCCATGTGCTTCCGAAGGTAGACGGAAGGTGGCTGCCCCAAGCTTGCTGGCCCCCTGGTCCTGGGCACAGACATGTGGCCGGGCATTTGGCATAGGGGGTGGTCGGTGCCAGAATCACTGCTTGGCACAGCAAGGAGGAGACAGAAGCCAAATCCAAGGCTCGGGCTTGGGGCTGAGGAGGGCATCCAGAAGGCTGCCAGGAGCTGTCGGGCACGCCGAGGGTGCACCGGGCACCTGAGCCAAGGGGTCAGTGAGTGTAAACTAAACAGGACTTGAAATTGCACATAAATCGCTGAACAAACACTACTTCATGAATTCTATAGCCTACATGTTCCTGGGTCTTGGCTTCCTGGGAGTTTGGTGCTTTCTTTGAAGGGGGTTAGAGGCTGGGGCCTGCTGGGGTCGAGCAGCCTACCCTGGGGAAGGGGCTCCTAGAGGGGAGCCAGGCCCCCTTCGGTGCCCTGGGTGTCAGAGGCCTTCCCTGCCCCTTGCAGGCCGTTCAGGGAGGGAAGGGTTTGAGGGTTGGAGCCGGAGGGCAGGGTGGGAGGGGGCTGGCTGGGGCCACCATGGTGGCTTTGGGGCTGTCACTTCCATAAGCCTCCCCAGCCCTTGTCCTGCCCCGTGGTCCAAGGCTGTTCGTGGTGAGCCCGTGTGGGCCCCTCTCTGAACGGAGAGGGGGCCGTTTGTGATGGAAGCTGGTCGTGGTGCTCTCGGTGGGGCATGAAGAAGGCCTGGGTTATTCCCACCAGGAACACGGCCCCCCTGCCCAGGCTCCACTGGTTTCCTCATTTTGTTCAGCCCCTTTGTTCCCACCATAAATGTAAGACTGGCTCAAGATGAAATACGCTGGGACAAAAGAGCAGCCCTGAAAACCAAGAATCCCTGGTGCCCGGGGAGCCTCCCTGACCCCTCGGAGAGTCTGCAGTGCCCAAGGACCCTGATGTGAGCGGGACTTTGGTGCCCTGTACTTGCTCCTTGACCCCTGGTGTCCTGGGCATGGTGGCTGTGGGGGATCAGGGCGCAGGCTGCAGGGGCTGCTGGTCCACGGGCGCTGGGCAGCGGCTCCCCCAGAGCCACCACGGCAGATCCCCAGGGCCAGGAAGGAGGCAGGGACCCAGGGGGCAGAAGCAGGCCACGGAAGGGTGGGCCTCTTGCCCCGGACCACAGCCTGAGGAGGGGGCCCATGTCCTCCTTGGGTCCCGTCCTCGGCCCCTGATGTGGCCTCTCTGAGGCGTGCGAGCCCCACCCAGCTGGTGCCAACCTTTAGGGCTGTGGGGCTCGGACTCGACCCCCTGTCACCAAGCTGCCTTCCGCTCTCCCCTTCTCCTCCCGGCACTTGCCCTCACTGCCTGCCCCCCGCCTGCCTCCACCCCACCCTGTGCCCTCCAGCTTGCCCGTCCAGGGCTCCTTCAGTTTGCTTCTTAGTCCCTGGCTGCTGGGAGCCTCTCCCAGGGAGTGGCAGTCTCGGAAAGCCCCTTGCCCACGGGCTGGGGCCTGTCTCCTGAGCCTGGAACCACATGGGTGTGTAGGAGGCGCTCAGAGGCTGAGAAGGAACAGCAGGACAGCCTCCCTTCTCCTGTGCGGCTCCCGCTGTAGGGACAGGGTGGAGCTGGGGAGACCGGGTTGGGGCTGGGGGCCACACAGGTGGGGGGCATCTGTTAATCACCCCCAAACTGTGAGCCATGCCCTGCTGGCCCGGCCTCCTCTGGGTCTGCAGCTGAGCTCCCCAGCACCCACCGGGGAAGGGGGTGGGTCAGGAGGGGCCGGACTTGTCTGTCGATTGGTATTTTTGTCCCCAGAGAGGGGGGGTTAGAGTGCAGCCCATGTGCAGGGAATTACTGGGCCATCCCGGGGGGCAGTGTTGAATGTCCCAGCCCGTCACCAGCCAGCAATGAGCACCCCCGCGAGGGCTCCCCTGGCTTGCCCTCCTCAGCGTGCTCTTGCCAGCCCATCCCTGAAAGGAGCAGGGCATAGAGCAGGGTTATCCCCACCGAGGTTCGGGGACTCGGCAGCCCTGTCACTGCGGCCACAGCTGGCGTCCATCCCCTGCCCTCCTCCTGGCCCAGGCCACGCGGCCCACCGTCCCTGCGGCTCTGTCTCTCTCTGGCCCACAGGGCTCTCTGTGACTCCAGGTTGGTGTGAAACCCTTCACCCCTGGTCCTCGCCCGTCTCTGACTGACAGCGGCTCCTGGGGAGAGGGCCTGGACCCCCAAGGCAGGGGGGCACTCACTGCTTCTGCCAAATCTCCAGTCAGAACCGGCTGTCTGCCCCTTCCCCCAACCTACTTCTCCTCCCAAGACACCCTGGGACCCAGCCCGTGCCCCAGGAAACCTCAGGATCCGACGGGGTTCTGGGACACTTTCTGGATCAGGTTGAGCAGGTCCCTTCTTGGGGGAGCCCATGAGCCTGTGCCCCTGTGAGCTGAGGGGCAGGTAGCTGAGGCCTGTGGGAAAGGGAACCAAAAAGCCGAGCAAGCTGATGGCCCCTCCTCTCCGGGTGATGAGCTGGTGGTCACCCCCAAACTGAGCCATGCTGAGCTCCCCAGCACCCACCGGGGAAGGGGGTGGGTCAGGAGGGGACAACATGGCCGTGTTTGTGCCTAGCCTTGCCTTCTCAGCTGACCCCTGCCCTCTCTCCACAGCGGGCCAGCCAAGCCCTCCGTGCTGAGCACCCACTCCAAGTGGCCATTCCCCTACTCCTGGCCCCCGAGGAGCCAGCCCTGCTGGGGAGGGGCCCTGCAGGGCCCTTGGGAGACGGTGGCAGTGGGGACGGACGAGGTCCAGAGTGTGCCGGGAACATGCACACAGCTGTCAGCTGGGAGCGTGTGGGGCCCGAGTTGGCTGATGCATCGGTCAGAGACGGTGAGTGTGCTGTGCGAGGTCCATCCCCACCTGCCCTGCCTCCCTCTGGGCTGACCCAGCTGGCCTCTGCTGCCTCTGCATGTCCCCCCTTGGCATCTGTATTTAAAGAGGGTAACTGTGGCCAGTGAGTCATTTGCTAGAGACGGGGCCCAACTCATGTTTTTCCAGAAGCACATCCGCACGTGCGATAAAGCAGTGGCTCGGGGACAGGGGAAAGGGCCTAGAGGGCTGACCAGCTGCTCTGGAAATTCAGCCCTGGGTGTGTTTATGGCTTTTTTTACAAGCTTTGCACTTCCTCAGTCCTGCCTCATCGTTGTAACTCACCCCCCACCCCGGTTGCTCAGGGAGGGGCAAACTGAGGCCATGGGAGGGGTCTCCTCTCAGGGACCATGCCCCGGGCAGGGCTACTTCCACCATGGAGCAGGACGAGCAGGGGCTGGGCCAGAGGCTCGCAGGCCTGGCCAAGGGTGCCCCTGGTGGTGTCCCGAGGAGGAGGTGACATCAGTGGTGGTGGCCACAGCCTGTGCCATCCCCTCCTCGGTCCTAAAGCCCGCACCCCCCATGTGGCCTGACCCCATGCCCCTGGCCTGAGAAGGCACCTGTGAAAGTGTAAGAGGTGTCATGTGGGCAGGGCATGTTCCACCTGACCACCCAGGTCGGGCATGGGGTCACTGCGATGGGACAAGCAGCCCCGGGGGATGCAGGGGGGGATCCTGCCTCCTGACCAGCCAGAGAAGCCCCCTATGTGGTTTGAAGCCACCGAGTCGGTGGTCATTTGTCTCAGCTGCCACAGGAAACGAACGCGCTGCCCCTCCTGGTGGGGCTTTGCGAAGCTGAAGGAAGACAGCCCACATGGAATGGGGTCTGCAGGTGTCTGTGGACACACCTCCTTTTTTCCAAAAAGATCTAGGGCATTTGGCTGTGTTGCAGGTGCGGCTCCTGGCAGCGGGCGGCCGGCCGCTGGGGCCCCCCCGGCCCAGGTGGGGGCATACCCCACAGGTAAGGCACCCCCGGCCACGCAGGAGGCTTTAAGTCCTGAGTGGGGAGAGCCCTGGGCACGCTCCCCTCCCCAGGTCTTGTCTCTGCCAGGACTTTGGGTTAGGGGAGGTCCAACCCAGGGGTTCTCAAAGTGTAGCCCCAAACTACCTGCCCTAAAATCCCCATAGGGTGGGGAAGGAAGGCCCAGGAATCTGCATTCCTGCCTGGGGCCAGAAGCCAGAGATCAGCTGTGTTTGCTGCGTGACTCAGAGAAAAGGTGTTGTGGACCTGCATTTGCTCAAAGTGGGGAGTCAGCCCTGGAAGGGGCTGTGGGGAAGCAAGGCCCCACGAGAGAGGCTGGGGGGGGTGTTGCTTCCCAGGTGGGTCATGGGAAGAACCAGTAAAAGCCCCCATGATGCTTGGGCACACAGATGGGGGCCTCCAGGGACAGGGCGGGCGGTGGCAGGTAGCCCCTGGGCCGAGGGGACAGTGGCAGCCACCGCGGGGTGTGGGAGGTGGTGTGGGGCTCCCAACCTGGGGACCCCACCCCTGACTCCCAGGAGTTGGGGCTTGGAGTCCCCAAGGCGTTGTCCCAGTGAGGTCTGGGGTCTGTGCCCAGACTTCGTTCCCAAGGGACGGTTCTGAAATGCTGAGCCTGTGCTTCCTGTCTGGGGAGTGGGCCCTGATTCCAGAAGCCTCCTGCTGCTCTGCCGGCCCCGCCCCCACGGACAAGCTGGGGATGTTCCCTCCAGGCTCCCCTTAGCTAGAAGGTTCTAAAGCAGGTGCTGGATGCTTGTTTACTCAAAGGGTCTAGGCTGTCTCTCTTTCTCTCCCGCTCTCTCTCCCCCCTCCTTCCCCCTCCCCCTTCTCTCTCCTTCCCCCTCCCCCCCTTGGCACAGCCCAGGCCCTGCACGGGGCAGCAGCTGTGGCAAATGTCCCTGCAGGACACTTGGTGTCTGAGTCTTGACCTCAGGGAACAGGAAAAATAGTTTCCTCTCATTTCCCGTTCCTGGGGCTAGATAGTGAACAGGACAGACGCGGTCCTGCCCCAGGAGCCTGTGTCCTGGAGGGAAACAAACAAGGAAATTTGCCAACCTCAGCTAGTGGTAGGGTGGTGGCTTATGGGTCCCCGGGGGGACAGGGCACTGCAGGGTGGCCGGGAAGGTCTCCTGCAGGGGACAGGGAGGCCCCAGGCTGGCGCCTGCATGGTGGGGTCACCGGGCTGGCAAGGGCCCTGGAGGGGTGACCCCAGTGTGTGCAGGAGCAATCTGGGTCTCAGGGTTGCAGAGAGCAGACTCTGGGTGGAGGGCGGGGGGCAGAGGGCAGAGGGCAGAGAGTGGAGGGCAGAGTTGGGGGGCAGGCAGCCAGTGGGCTGCCCAGCACAGCAGCAGCGGGTCACCTCCCTTAAAGGTAAGGGACTGGGGTGTCTGGCTCCCCGGCCACACTGAGCACATTTTGGGTGGGACAGTGCAACCCAGACCAAGTGCATAACTGCAGAATGTTCTAGTAGCATCGGGCTCAGGAATGGAAAGCAGGGCCTGCAATAAGCCATGTTCCTCTGAGGCTGGTCAGACAGGAGGACTGGCCGTCGGGAGGGACAGGGTGCAGACGGGGAGGCTGGCAGCTGCCCAGGTCACACCCATGGGGGCCCTGGGAAGGCACGATGGAGCGACCAGACCTGGTGGGGAGGTAGGGCCCTGGGGACCTGCCGGGGGGCTGAGCTGGCGTGTGAGTGACGGCACCTGCGGGACCCCAAGGTCTTTGGAGGGGCCCTTCTGGAGGAGGGAGCGAGAGGGGAGGAGCCCGTGTGGTGGGGCGGGGTGGGGGAGCTGAGAGCTCGGAGCTGGAGGCTCGCTCAGCGATGCCTGTGGGGCATCAGGGGTGGTGGGTGTGCTGGTCTGGGGCTGGGGAGGTGGGCCAGATGCCACGCCTGCCCTAGGGGTGTCACGGGAGCCCCCTTCCCACCCTTCTGTAGGACAGATGGACTCTAACTCATTTTACAAGTAAGGAAACTGAGGCTGGGGCTAGACAAGCAACTGGCCGAGATCTGTGAGGCACGTGGGACGGCCAGGATGGCAGCCGGGTCGCAGGTTCCAGAACTCGGCCCCCGAGCCCAGTGCCCTGTGACGTCATGGGGGAAGGGGGTTGGGGGCTCATGGGGAGAGGGCGGCTCCCTGCCTGACCCGGCCTCATCTGCCCCTTGCAGACCTGACCTTGAAGCTGCTGGCCGTGCGGAGGAGTGGGCTCCCGGACCCCCGCCTGCAGCAGGCCCTGAGGGGCCGGCTCCGCCTCCTGGAAAACGACAGCCAGGAGGTGGCCCGTGTGCTCGGGGTGAGCGGGCTCCCGGGGATGGGCGGTGGGTGGAAAGAATTCGGGATGCGAGACACAGGCGAGGCACTGGCCTGGGGAGGAGGGGCAGGGGTGTCTGGCACCTCCAGAGGCCAAGGCCAGGTGGGATGGGGACAACCACAGGCCTCACCCATGGCTCCAGAGGCCTCTGCTCACAGCCCTGCAGGCCCGTGCAAATGGGGGCCACCATCTTCTGGATGCCCCTGTCCCCTTCTCCAAGCTCCCTGCACCCTGCCAGGACTCCAGAGCCTTTTATGGGGAATAAAAGGGACAGTGTGAAGCTGATCTTTTTCTCCATTTGATCAACCCAGCCTCCGCCAGCCTCCACTCAGATCAGTGGTCTGGGCAGGGACAGTGGGAAGGGGTGCCTGGGACTGGCAGTCTCCCGAGAGAAGAGGCCCTAGGGCTAGGGGCCCGGGTGGGCAGATATGATCTCTGGCTTTGGAGTGAGACTGATTGGCCTTGGCCAACGTCCCCGAACCCCCATGAACCCAGCCTCCCCTCCCGGTGCCAGGGGGCTTAGAGTCACTTCCCCAGGCAGATGTGAGCATGGTGAGAATAACACTCCCGGGCTCCCAGCCCGCAGCCCAGCCCAGAGTAACTGCCCCACAAATGGGGCTGCTGTTTACAGTGCTAGATGAGAGCCAAGAGCCTCTGGGCACTGGCCCTGGAGCTGGGCATCTGGGGTTCAAATCCTTGCTGTGCCAGACCTCGGATCAGAAGAGGGTCTTGTTTATCCCTCACATGGGGTGATAAGAGCTGCTATTTTTAATGCCCACACCACCAGGAGTGGAAATGGAAAGAGGAGAAGAGGGGGTGCTGGAGTTAGAATCGGAACATGGACTGATGTTGTGGGTGCAGTAGGAGACAGGTTGGGGCCCCTCAAAGCTGACAGTGTGGCCTGAGCAGGGACCAGAAGCATGACAGAGGAGCCAGATGTTACAGGAGAGGCCCAGGAGGCCTGGGGCCAGAGCCAGCATGGAAGCCGTACAAGCTCTGGGAAGGAGCAGGGGCTTTGTTCCTTGGACACTGGGGAGCTATGGTTGGCTTTTGAGCAGGGGAAGATCAGGCTGGGGCCATAAAGGAATCCACTCTGTACACACTGTCCCTGCCAGGGTCACTTTTGCTGGATGTTTCCTCCTCCTGTTTAGTTGCCCCAAAGCCACTGGAAATGTTCCTAATTCCTACTTCTTTTCCTTAAGGAATTATCGGCCAGACTTTTGTCCATCCATAGTGACCAAGATCAGATTGTGGTGACATTTAAGACATTTGAAGAAATCTGGAAGTTTTCTACCTACCACGCTCTGGGTAAAGTGGTGACCCTCCCAGAACCGATCCATGGTCTCCACTCTCGGGGCCCCCCCTTGGAGGATGCTCGTTACACAGCACACGCTGTCCGTTACAGTCACTGCCTGGTGCTTTAGAATAGGTTAGTTCTTAACACACTCTCCAGTCAAATGCAAAAATGAGTCCACCTTGTTCTGAGGGACAAATGGTGAGGTAGGTGGAGCAGGAAACAGATGCAGGACTTTATTGTAAGAATGATTTAGAGTGAACACACATTTCCAAATTCCATCTGCTGTTCTGTGTAAACTCACTGAACCTGAATTCAGAAGGAAGCTGGGTGCCAAGGGCCTGAGTAGGGACCAAGAAATGTGCTATTTCAGCCCCCACTGAAACCTCCCCTGTTCTATTTGGAGGCATGTGCAGAGTGAATTGCATCTCCTGGGGCCACTGGCTACCGCACCCTGGGGTGGGGGGCTGAGGGAGCTGGAGAACAGCATGAGAGCTCCAAGTGCTCGAGTGCCTTGCGCTGGGCCTGTGCCAAGCCCTCCTCTTGCAGAGGAGACTGAGGTTCCCAGAGGAAGTAACTTATCCTCATCTAACCCGCCAGTGGGGCCTGCCCCAGGGTGGAGCCCTGCCCCGTCCTTAAATGCCCGTGCTGCATTTGGTTTAAATGGATGCTTCTCTAGTTGGCCTCCACCATACACCTGGGGCCCACAGACTGCCTGCTAGTTAGGCTGTGGTTAACTGGTTAGCAGAAGCTCCCAGCCCTAGCTGGGGGGAGCGATGGCAGCATCCCAAAGATGAGATGTGGGTGGGGTGGAAGTGACTAGAGCCCATGTGCGCGAGCCATTGTGGGGCAGCGGCCCTTCCGAGCATTGGTGGACAGGTCACTTGATGGTGCTCTCGGCCCCTCGCCCTCATAACCCCCATTCTGTAGATGAGAACACGGGGTGCAGAGAGGTCACCTGGCTTGTCCAGGGTCACGGCTCCACCTCCCACTGCTCGAAGGCTCTGCTGAGACTTGTGGACGCTGTGAACTCTCTGGGGCAGGGATGGGGTGCCATCCTCCTGGGGTCGCCCCGGGGCTCGGTCAGGGCAGTGCTCAGCTGACCTGGGGGCGGGAGGCTCCTCCATCTTGCTTGGGGCCCCCACGGAGCCCCCCCACTAATGGGGCCTGGCCCCCCCAGGCTTCACCCATCACTGCCTGGAAAACCTGCTCGTGGACCAGGACTTCTGGCTGCTGTCGCCCGAGGAGGAGGAGGAGGAGGCGGCCATCGAAGTCCATGTGGACGCAGCGGCCTTGGTGCTGATGCACAAGAGGCTCCTCATCCAGGAGGGTGAGCCGGGGCTGGGCTGGGGGTGGCAGTGGGGGCAGCCGGGGGGTCCCGAGGGAGGGCCGCAGGGAAGGCTCTAGAGGCACTGAGTGAACTTGGAAAGGACGGCCAAGTCGGGGGAAAGTGGAGGCTATGGGGGTCTCAGGAAGAGTGGAGACATGGGGGTTCAGGCAGTGGGGGGACATGGGGGCTTCAGGCAGTGGAGGAACATTGGGGGTTTGAGGTGAGGGGACATTGGGGGTTAGGAAGAGTATTCAAAGAAATT
>PVKY010000290.1:0-56596 GCA_004027775.1 Bradypus variegatus | reverse complement strand
CCCCTTAATGTGGGACCTTCAGGTTCTGTTTAGGTTTCTTTGAAGATGGATGCCAGTAACCCAGGGTCTGTGGAAGAGTGACAGCTGCTTGTGAGGGTAAGACTCGAGGGGGCACAAGTCAAAGAGACCCATAGTACAGAACAACTTGTGCATTCTGCTAGTCCCAAGCCAGATGGTCATCTCCTCTTTAAAAAAAAAAACAGAGAAGAAAAGAAAGGATATTACTGTTTCCTTAGTAATATTTGAATATTTGTTGAATCTTTTCCTGATTTGTTCCATTTATTTAATCTTTAAATAAAAATGAGATACAGTTCTTTAAAAATATTTGGAATTTAAACAATGCTGGTTGTGCGCTGCTTGGGAAGGATCCAGCTGTGTGTAGCTGAGGGCAAAAACCTGAAAGGAAGGAGGAGAGAGAAGTTTAATGACATCCACTAATGTGCAAAACAACCTTTAAGTAGAAAATGATTATCAGAGGTTTTCATGCAGGACAGTTAAGGAAAAAGAGAATCAGCTGGGAGAAAGCTGGGAACTTATTCTGTTAGGTTGAAGAAGACAGCTAAAAGTCTTCTGCCTAAGGCAGTGACCTTTGACCACAAGCCCCTGAAAATTGCCAGAACCAATACCCACCTACTGAGTGCCCCCCGAAGAGTTTTGACTGACATGATTCAGGACAAGTTAGAAACCTGTGCTCTGCTTTAGCCTGGGGAAAAACCAGGGTCAGCAAACCTACTTCAACTCAACAAACACTTGTTGATTGTATACTAATTTCAAGGCATTTTGCTTTGCACTGTACAGATTACAAAGATAAATAAGATATGGGCCTTCCTCAAGGAATTAATGTTTTAGCTGGATAAAGGGATAAGCACATCTCTGAATGTAAGGCAACTCCCTCTTCTCAGAGGAATAATTTTGGAACTAAAATCTCATAATTTGGCATATATGAAAGATTAATGCAAATGAGACCTAGTTATATTTAGGATTTTCTTTTTCTTTAAATCTATTCTGAATTAAGGATTATTCTTTTAAATAATTGTAGTCCCTTTCTTTTGAATATAATATATTCCCGAAAATGTCTTCTAAAGTAGAATGTAAGCTTCTTGAAAACAGGAACATTTATATGATTTGTTCCCCACTTAAAAGTATTGTTAAACGAATGAGCGAAAGTTGAGCAATAGACAGATATGTTCCAAGGGGAGTTCTGTCTCCCAGAGAGCTAATTATAAAATTCTTAATTACCCTTCACCTTTTGGAAACACAATCTTCCAAGATATATTTTCACTGTTTCATGTGATCTTTAATTTTGTGCTCTTGTTTCACATTTGAACATAAAGTCCAGTGAGTATCTAATTGAAGCCAAGGAATCTCCACTCTCAGCATTCCTTGTGATTTACATCTTTGTCTCTTTATGAGACTTGTACTTTTAATCACCAGAACTTTTATTTTTCCATTTTCCACTAATTGCAAAGTGCAATAAAACATTCCAATATTACAAGCATGGCCATACCGACAAGGAAGATGACGCTAAAATTCAGTGGTTTATCAGATGATTTTCAAAAGCTCTAACATCTTTATCTGAAAAGTAGTTTAGGGATGCAGCAAAAAAGTCTAGGTTCAAAAGTCAAAGTGTATTAAAACCTAGGATGGTGTATAGTAGCTTTGGCTATTTACCTGATAGCCACTTCCTCAAATTTGAGACAGATCTAATAATGAGAAGAAATAAATAACCTCATACGTGAGCTAGCCTTGGAATATCCAAACCTGTAAATTTGCAGCAAAATGTTACTTACCCTCATAGACCTGTGACTCCATCTCCTTGAATTAAGAAGCTTTCTCTGAGCGAAGTTGACACAGCTCAGAATACACTAAGCCTGTGTTTGTGATCCTGACGTCTGAGTTGTTCCCCTCCAGGAGTCTGGGGAGTGTGTATGTCTGTCTGTCTAGGCACTGTCTTAACCCTTCTGATGCTGGACTCCGAATCTCCCTCTTCCGCTCCCACCCCTCCCACCTCCCCCACCCCCTCTGCTGATGCACAGCCCATGCTGGTGCACTAATCTGCAGCCTCTCTGTGCTTCTCTTCTTACCTCCTCTTTCCCCTTCTCTTTCCCTTTTGCTGTGGTGTGTCCAGAAAAGGAAGTCGAGTTCCAGCGTGCACCTAATGGTGAGCCTTGCCTGCCCACCCATCTGCCCGCTCCATGCTGCCTGCGCCCGCCTGCCGGCCACACAACAACCCCATTCTGCCATGTGCGTGTGCTTCACTCATCCTCACTGCATGTCTGTGCCGTGCAGGCAGGTGTGGCCTGGCCTGCCAGGAGGGCCCCTTTGCCCAGGGTCACCCGGTGGCCTAAAATGTGGGCGAATGCGTGGTGTGGCACCCCTGCCACGGAGGTTGGACTGCGCCCTGCAGCCCAGGGCAGGGAGCAAAGCTGGTCCGGACTTGGGGCCAGGTGGCAAGAACAGGAAAGGACTCAGCTGGCTCATGGCTGCTCAGGAGAAGCCTGGGTTCTCTGGGCACGAGCAGCCTCTTCCTGCAGACTGGCAGCCAGTGGGCATCTGTGCAGTGGGCAGAGGAGCTGGTTGTGGGTTCTCAACTCTGAGTCCTGCCCTCCAGGCCTTTTCCCCTATGTAAGTGCCCATTATCAGGCTGTGCCCAGTGTTTCATCCTTCCCATCCAGCCCTCAGGGGGAGCAGCTGAAAAACTAAAGCGAATGCATCATCTTTCTCATGGGACACAAGGCACCCAGGAGGGCATAGCAGCCTGAGTCATTATGAAACCATCCATTAAAACTAGAGGTGGGGCCACTCGGGTGACATCCCAGCCCTCTGCAGATGTGACAAGTTTTATGGGCCCCTTGGAATCCTTGCCCCTGCAGGGGGTCTGTCTCTCAGTTGGGTCTTGCCAGAAGGGAAACCTCCAGTCAGCCCCAAACAGGACATCAGCACTGGCATCTGAGCTAGGAGGGCTCGGCTCCTTCCTGGTTGGAATGGAAGAGAGCAGAAGCTCACGAGAGTTTAGACTCAGTACTGACTATTCCTGGGACCCTGTCCCCATCTTTTCCAGCCTGCAGAATTCAGTGGAGTCGTTAGCACTTGATACCTGACTTTGCGTTCCGTGCCTAGCCTTGGGTTAGGGGACAGCTCAACCATTGACAGCAAGCTTGGGGTGGATGGCTTAAGGTCTGGTCCCAGGGGCCATAGAAAAGGCCCGTAGGTCAGAAGTAGCTCTCCATGTGTGTCTAGGAGAGAGGTATGTTCTAGCTGTTCATGCGTCCTCACTTGCACGCCACCCAGAGGCAGTTGCATCTTTGACTCTGCCTATCGAAGAACTTGCAAGCATCAGGCTGCCCCTTTGTGGCTGCCAACTCCACTGGGCTTCCCAGTGAGACCGAGTATGCTGGTCAGGGAATTGGAAGGGGCAAGGAGCACTGATATGCCCCCCACCGCCACCCTAGAGGTTGGACCCCTTCTTCTCCATCCTCCTCCCCCATTTGCCGTGCCGTTCAGTGTTACGTTTTGAAAGGTGAGGAGATATCCCGGTTGTGCTATTAGGAATGTTGGCCTGTTGGGCGGCCAATTCTCTCCTGGGTACTGGGGTCTGGGTCCCCCCACTGGATTTCTCTGCCCCCTTCTTGGAACACTGCCCTCGCCCCAGCTGTTTAAGCCCAAGATTTCTCAGACAGAAAGACAAACAGCACAGCCCCGTCTCTGCTCCCTGGAGTCAGTGGATGCATTTTGTATCCACAATCGAATTCCACCCCTTGCCTCTTGGAGCATCATCTCCTGGGCCAGGCCTTCTTTCTCTTCTCATTCCTCTCCTTTTCAGGTTAGGCATCAATCTGGTGTCTTAAGGGGAAGGAAATTCAGGTGGCAGGTTTTAAAGGGCAGCCGGAGGCTGTCTACAGATAGGGAACCCAGAGTTTCTCACTTCTGTTCTGCTTTCTTATAAACCACCCTCCTTTCTCCTGTACCACCCTCCTTTTTCCTGTAAAGTGGGGAGGAGATCCAGAATTTCTTTGGGTGAAGTATGATTGTGTAATGACATAGCACCTGACATAAGCAGAGATTTCTGGAGAGATGTTTTAAAACAGTCTTTGGGCTGGTCCCACACTGGGGATGCCTCCAGAGGTATGTCTCTAGACCCTTCCAAATGCCCCCTTCCTCTCATCGTCTCTCCAGCCATTGTTCCCATCCGCCTAGTGAGAAGGAGGCCACCTCAGGCCCAGCTCCTCCGGGCCAGGCCAGGGGGCAAGGGAGGTCTGGGAGTCAAACCTGAGCTGCTTTGGTGACTCTGGAGGAACTAAACCATCTGTTTTCTTGTCTCAGCCACAGAGCAACAACAAAAACAGTCTCGTAAACCCAGCCCAAGAGCCTGCGCCCTTGCAGACGGCCATGGTACCTCCTGACTACAGCTTCTCTGCCTCTGCCCCTGGCTGCCTCCTGCTTCTTCCCTCTTCCTCTTGTTCCCCTTCCTAGGCCTCCTTGGCCTTTTTCCTTTCTCAGTCCCTGTAGCGCAGGCTGCTTTGTGTACTGCCCCTTAGAGCCCTCCCCTTCATTGTCCTGCTTGGCCATGCCCCTCCTGCATGGTGGAACTGCTGCTCCTGCTCCTTTCGCTATTGGGGGGAGGAGGGGAAGAGTGATCAGGGCTCTCAGCTAACCCCTAATGGGACTGTTTTGGGGGCCAGGAAGGTGAGTCACTTATAAAAGGAATAAAAGGAGAGGGTAGGTGCTTTCTTGGAAACTGTACATCAATTCTCAGAGGCCTCCTTGTAAAACTTGCCTCAGTCTCTCCTTTGCAAAGCCAGGAACAGGAAGGAGGACTGGGTCCCCCACCACTGGATGGCACAGAGGTCTCTGGGTTCCTGGAGCACCCCGTGCTGTCGGAGTTCTTCCCAGGGTCTTCCAAGGGGCTCTGTGTGTCGTCAGAGCTCTCTCTGCTCACAGTGGCTGGAGAGTTAGCTGGAGGAGGATGGGGGAGAGGGAGGGATACTTGTGCCTGCTTCTCCTTTACTTCCTGTGGACCCTCAGGCTACCTAACGGGCTGCCGTAGGGACAGGAACTCTGGGGAAGGCAGAAGGTGGGGGAAGCTGGCAGCTCCCTGCGCTCAGCTTGCTGAGAGGTCATATCCGGGTCTTTCTGGAAGTCCTCATCATTTGCTGTCCCTGTGTCCCTGCCCCCTGCACATCCTTGGTGAACACTTGGCGGGGTCTGGCCTGTGCCCTCCATCCCACAGCTCCTCTGGTGGAGTTGCCCCAGAGACTCCCATGGGACCCCCATTTAGATCCAGCAGGAATCAGGGCCAGAAGTCCTTGTCCACTCAGCTCTCCTGGCACCTGCTTTCATTAAGTGCCAGGCCTCCTTTAATCCACGGCTTCCCAACCACCTTGGACCCCAGCTGAGCCACAATATTTTGTCTTATGGGAACAGCTGATGGCCAGGCCTCGGTGGTCATCCTGGGGTCTACAGGAGGACCAAGGTGGGGCTGGGGTCCCTTAGGGAAGAGCCGTAGAACTGTCCCCAAGTCAGAAGGGTAATTCTCATCTTCTCTCCCAGGAGCCACAAACCACCGTGGTGCACAACGCTACAGATGGGATCAAGGTGAGTGGCTCTGACCTGTCACCTGCCATCAGGGTCAGCTTGGCTGGGGTAGTATGTGTCCATTGTTGCTGCATTCCTAGGAAAGGCATTGTACCTTAGTAATTCTGAGCTCAGCCTCGGTAGTCGGACAGGCTGGGTTTGAATTCGGGTTCTGTGCCACTGGGCAAGTCACCTAATCTCTCTGCCTCTCAGTTTTCTTATCTGGAAATAGGGGATAGTAACTGAACCTTCCTCCATGCTTTGTGAAGTTTAAATGAGAATAAAACGTTAGCTAAAAAAACACAAACAAACAGAAGCAAAGGTTTAATCAGAAACCAGAACATGCTCCATTACCTCACCCCTGTATACCCTCAATAACCTTGGCTTCTTATTTTCACTAACATCTAGTAAGTGTTTGTTGAGCCCGGACACCATCGATGGCTCTGGATAACATGCCAAGAGGTGACAAGACAAAGTCCCTGTCCACGGGACAGTTGGGATGTTTCCTGGGAAAGGCAGGGGAGACTGATTGTAGGCCAGTAAGGAAATAAATAAAATCCAGTAGTGACAAGTGCTATAAAGGAAATAGCAAAGTAAAGAGAAAGAGAGTAAGCAGGACCTTTAAGTGGTCAGGGAAGGAGGATGTTTGCGCTAAACACTGAATGATGGGAAGGAGGCCCCCAGGAACACTCTGGGGCTGAATGCCCCAGGCAGAGAGAACTGAGTGCCAAGGCTCAGCCTCCAGCCTCCGGAAGAATAGAAGAAATCAAGCAGAGCCTAGAGCATGGTGAGCAGGGGGAGAGTGGTAGGAGGCTATGAGTTGGAGAAGCAGGCGGGGCTGCTACCTACCCAGGGCCTTGTAGGAGTTAGCCTTCATTCTAGCAGCAATGAGGAGCCATTGGCATTCTACACAGGGAAGTAATGTAATCTGATTATGCTTTAAAAAATCACTGGCCGTGTGGTGGGCAGAAACTCCAGAGAGGAGGCCAGAGTGCAAGCAGGAGTCCAGGAAGCTACTGTTCAGGTACAAGATGATAGTAGCTGGGACTCAGATGTAGCCATGCAATAGACGAGAAGAGGCAAGACACAGATTTTATTTTGGAGACAGAGCTGATGGATTTAACTTTAGATTAAATGTGAGGAAAAGCGAGAAAGAAGAATCAAGGATAATTCTGTTTCACCCTAAGTGGCTGGGTAGATGATACCATTTACCGAGAGGAGGAGGACTGGGGAGGGTACTGGAGCAGATTTGGGAGAGATCTTGGGAATCCAGAGTTTCGCATGTATCAGACGGCAAGGGTGGAAGTAGTATTTGCTCTGATTCCTTCTCTGCACCTCTGGTAGGGGCACATAATCTGCTATTGTTCTGCTTGGCTCCCCCACTGTCCTAGGACCTGAGCGCATAGAAACATGTTCTTTTTGGCCTACAGGGCTCTACAGAGAGCTGCAATACCACTACAGAAGATGAGGACCTCAAAGGTAGGTGCTGGGCCCCTGGCGGGGAAGGGGCCTAGCAGTGACCCAGGTGCCCTGGCTCCAGGGGGGCACCTGCCTCGTCTGCCCCCAGGGCTGGGGTCGGTGGCTCCTTATAGCTCAGGAGAGGGCTGCTTTTTGTGGGCAAAGAAAGATGGCCCTGTCTGGTGTTGCTGGGCTGGAAAAGAGGCTTCTCTTCTTGGACCCTAAGTCTAAAATAGCCAAACCAGAGTTTTTCCTGAGCCTACCCAGGGCCAGGGCTCAGAGGGCTGTCCCAGAACAGAGCATCCCGAGTCCCCACAGACGTAGCCCACCAGTGTTCTGAGCCATAAGTGAGGCAACCAGTCATTCTGATTTTTCCTGGGACTACCGAGGGGATTCCTAGGATGTGGAACTTCCAGTTTTAAACTGGGCTAGTCCCGGACAAACTGGGATGAGTTGGTCACCCTGGTCAGATGGCCTTGGCATGAATGATGGAGCAGGGACTGACCTGACGGCTGGGAATCCACATCTGGCCGCCTCTTGGTGGCCTTGCGAGGAGCACCAGCCTGAGCTTGGAGCTGGCCAGGATGCCACGCGGGAATCTCTGTCCTGGCTCTCCAGTTTGGCCCCTGGAATTGCTCCCTTCCTTAGACGAGGCAATCAGAAAAGATGGAGGAATGTTGTGGGACACAGCCGAGAGCATGCCCAGGGGCCACAAGGGGGTACCAACCTTTGGGAACCAAAAAATAAAAGTAAAAAAAAATAGAAAGCACAGAAGAATTGTGCCTCCAGGGCTGCCAAGATTAAAGTCAACTAAAGTCAGTTTGGGGGATGCTGGCAGAGTAGGAGGCACCTTCACTGCTGGCTTCTGGACCCTGTGTCCCAGCCCCCTAGGACCTCTTCTCCGTGGGCAGGCTGTCCTATGACTGCTCTGGAAGCCCCAAGCCCCAGGGCCTGGCATTTTCCTGGGGCTCCTGGCGGGGAGGCCTCTCTGGCAGAGGCAGCGGCGTGGGATGTGGTCTAGCGTCCCCAGCAGCCTGAGGCGCCCCCTTGCCCCGGCTCTGCAGGGCCGCGGGCTCGGGTCCTGTCCGGCTTGCTCGCTCACCTGCCTTGTTCTGTTTGTTTTGGCTGCGCTGCCTTGCCCTGCCCTGCCCTGGCTGGCTAGCTGCCCCGCTCCACACTGGGAATGGCAGCTCGGGGCCTGAAGGACGGAGCTCCCGGGACAGGACAGCCCCCTCTGCAGGCATGCAGCCCCAGCCTTCTCTCTGCTCCTCCGCCAGTAAGTGTGAGGGAGGCATGTTCTGGCTTCCGTCTCCCTGGCTCGTCCTGAAGCCCCTCAGGGACCCCCATGAGAGCTGTCCACCCAGCCCAGCTGTCCGTCTTGGCTAGCTTCTGGAGCACGGCCTCTGCTAGGGGTGGGGAGCTGTTTGGAGGCACTGTTAATACCAGCTAGGGGCGAATTAGCCAATGGCCCCTGAGCCTAGGCCCAAAGCAATACAAAGTGAGTAGGTGGAAGTGCCTGGCATGGAGGGAGGGGGTAGGAAGCTCCTGGGATATGCTTGGTCCTTGCCAGGAAGAAGGGCTGAGTGGGAAGTCAGGTCCCAGGTGGTGGCTGTGGTGGGTAACAGGAAACACACAATAGCAGAGAAATCGTGTTGGGGCTGTGGTGTTTCTCGAGTCCCAGCATTATATTGTGGTTAAGAGCATGGGATTCAGGGTGACACAAACCTGAGTTCAAATCCCAGCAACACAACCTTCAGAAATGTGGGAAGTAGCTTAGCCTGCCAGACCTTTGGTTTCCTTGTCTGTAAAGTGGGGATGCAGTGGCACCTAACTCAGAGTGTTATTATGAAAAAGAAATGAGATTGTAGAACATCTTGAGGTCCTTGCTGGATAAACGGTAGCTCTTATTTACATTTTTTAGTTATATCTGTGTAGCAGGTGCCTTTGCCTGATTCTTTTCTTCCCACCATCTCTCCTTCTAGAGTTTCTAAATGTAGTTTTCACCCATAGGGCCCCAGTCAGGTCCTCCAGAAGGGTTTGGTGGGGTTGGAGAGGGGTGTGTGCATGTTTGTGTGTGTGCGTGTGTGTACCTGCTTGCCTCTTTAGAATGTGGATAGAACTTTGGTTCCCCGAACGTGCTGTTGCCTCACCCGCCTGATAACGGCTGAGGGCTCTGGGGCCCCTCCTGGCTGTCCCTTTGCCTGCACTGCCCTTCCCAGCTGTGCTCCTTGGCTGTGCTGGCCCAGCAGTGCTATGGTGGGGCCCTTCTAATGCTTACATTTATCTTGCAGCCTCTCGCTTCTGTGTGGGCTGTGCCAGTTTGGGGTTCCGGTCAGGGTTAGCCTGAGCTCACTGTGAGCCATTCCTTAACCTGGCGGGCGCCCTCTGCTAATAGTGGCGCTCCCTGTGAGCTGCCTGTGAGTGCAGGACATCACCAGCAGCCCCCTGGCTTGGGGGTGGGGTGGGGGGCTCTTAGTGCACCAACACTGCCTGTCTGCCTGTCTGCGGCTCACCTTGGTTTTCCTGAGGGACACGTCCTGGTATGAGAGCCAGTATGAGATTTAGAGCTTTTCCAAGGCTTGTCCAGGGTAAACAGAGCTGTCTCTCTGGTGAGAGGCTGTCAGGAGAAGAGTTTTTACAGCTCTGAGACCCCTCATCCCAGAAAAGCCTTGTAAACCTGTGAAGGAAATGGGCAGTGTGAAGAGAATTAAGCATCCATCATAGGGCTCTGTTCACCCTTTAGGCGCTCTCATCCCTGGCTGGGTTCCGCTCTCTGGCTGGCTGCTTCCCGGGGCTAGGTTCTGGGCCACTGAGTGAGGGCTGAGAGAGAGGGGTAGTTACTGAGACCTGACTGAGCCCCTTCGGGCGAGAGAAGGGAGCAGGCAGTGGAAAAAGCCATATTGGGAGATGCTTCTCAGAAAGGCTGAACCTGCTAGAGATGGGATACGCAGACTCCAGGTCTGCTTTGCTGAGACCTGGCTGCAGGTGGTGAGGGAGGCAAAGACCAGAGAGGCGTGACTGATGGGTGGGCTCCAGGAGGTGGGGTCTTTGGCTCCACAGACACCAGAGACGGGTAGATGGAGAGAAAGGTGGGCTTGCTGCAAAGAGTCTTAAAGACAGAAGAAGGATATCTTATGTCAAAGAGATCACAGGGGACTCTTGGAAGCATTGGGGAGGGTTCTCTGTCCCTGGGGAGCTTCCCCAGCCCCACAAAGGTAAATCTGCTGGGTGTTTTCTTTCCCCCCTGCAGTGCGAAAGCAGGAGATTATTAAGATCACAGAACAGCTGATCGAGGCCATCAACAATGGGGACTTTGAGGCCTACACGTGAGTAGAGACCCATGTCCTTGAGACCCAAGTCATCTTTCCCTGATCCCTAGAAAGCAGCTGGGACCCTGGGAGAAAGGAAGGCTTAGCCTTGGCATAAAGCATCTAAGTTAAACACCAGGCCCCTAGCCTGAGAGCCCTTCCTGGTAGAGACCTTGTGATTCAGCCCACCCTGGTGCTTTAACCTAGAGTGTCCTGCAGGTGGGCAGAAGCGGGACTGAGTGACCCAGCAGGCAGACCCCTAAGATCTTGGCTGTCTTGTCAGGCCTAGTCCCCAGGCATGGGACAATGCCACTGCCGAGGAAGGAAGACAAGTGGCTCCCACAGAAGTCTGATGGGCTGCTTTTTTCTCTACAGGAAGATATGTGACCCAGGCCTCACTTCCTTTGAGCCCGAGGCCCTTGGCAACCTCGTGGAGGGGATGGATTTCCATAAGTTTTACTTTGAGAATCGTGAGTGGGTTCGTGCTGCTGATATACTCCTGCTCTCCCCTCACCCCCTCCACCTCTGTCCCCGCTCACCTTTTCCTCATCCCAGTTGCCTGCTTTTCCCTTATTTTACCTGCCTGTTGTACCCCTGATCTGCGTGCTTACTCCCTTTCGCCCTGACAATGGTCTTAAAGTAGCACCTCCAAAGGCACTGCTCCAGAACCCGTGTGCCCACTGAAGCTGGCAGATTCCAGAGCTGCCTCCTGGCACAGTTAGGTTCCCTGTATTTCTTTAAGCCTTGCCCCTTGACAAGAAGGATTGGAAACCATCTGAGATTAGGTTGAGATGATCTCTGTTACAGATTTTCACAACAGAGAATTAAAACCAGGATAAGATTGTGCAAGCAAGTGAACAGGGCACTGTTGGTGATTTGCGGGATCGAAAGTTGTGTTTAGGATCCTCCTGAATATCAAGGGATGTAGGAGTCTCGGATGGGGGAGCTGTGGGCTGGGGTGGTGGGAAGGGGGAGTCACACTGGACTGTTTCAGGGGACATGAAGGAGCTGAATCATTCCTCACCTCTTCCCTTGCCACCAATCACACATCTTTAAGATCTCTCCTCTCAAAGACCCCCCCCCAATTTTTGACTCTTTTCCACTTTATCTTGGACCTTCCCCATCCTGCCCTGAGTTTCATCTTATCACTGTTTTCTATACTGGCTTTTGCGTCTCAGCTGTAAATGTAAACCCTAGGCTATCTGAGTAATTCTGCTAGTCAGCAGCAATTCCAGAGCTCATCGAAGCTCTAGGGAATGGCTCTGTATAACACTTGAATTGAGCTACAATGTGAATCTCAATAAAAACAACCCAGTTTGCACAGTGTATTCTGCTCATGGAATCCAACTTCATTTGCCTTTCTCCCCAAGGATCTTGGGAACCCTGAGCATATCCTGAGCTTGGTGCTTTGGGGACTCTATGTTGACTTCAGAGCTTTTTTTCTTTTCTTTTTTTAGTCACATCAGTTTTGAGTGTTTTAAGTTCATGATATTACTTTGTGGCCCCAACCAGGGGTAAACCAACCCTTAGGAAATCTAAGCACCAGCCTGGCAGAGTTGAAAGACATAGGCTTTAGTTAGAGTCAGTTGATTCTGAGTTCAAGCCTGGTGTGATTTGGGCAGTTTACTTAACCTTCTTGAGTGTATTTCCTTATCTTATAATGAAGACAATAATATCGACCAGAGAGTACAGCCTGTGCATAGAGAACCCCCAGCACATTGCCTAACTAAAACAGTAGCCACTTTCATCATTGTTACCCAGCTTTCTCTTCCTTTCGGATTATGCGATGGAGTATCCTGGGCTCTGGAGGGGATCTGGGGAGCTTGGAGACTCTCTGAGTGGTTGCTGGAGGGTGAGACTCGGAAGTGCGGGCTGGGAGGAAGACATGCGGATGCCCAGGCCTGACGCCCTCCTACCTGCCACCCTACCCTGCCCCCTGCAGTCCTATCCAAGAACAGCAAGCCCATCCACACCACCATCCTGAACCCACACGTTCATGTCATTGGGGAGGACGCCGCCTGCATCGCCTACATCCGCCTCACGCAGTACATCGACGGGCAGGGCCGGCCTCGCACCAGCCAGTCGGAGGAGACCCGGGTCTGGCACCGCCGGGATGGCAAGTGGCTCAATGTCCACTATCACTGCTCAGGGGCCCCTGCTGCACCGCTGCAGTGAGCTCAGCCACAGGTGCACCTGGGGGACTGAAGGGGGAGCTGGGACAGGTTGGGTCAGAGGAGGAAGAGGAGGTTGGGACATGGCATTGGCAGGTGGCAATGTGGGTCATCCCAGAGGGGCGGCGGGGGCTGGCAGTGAAGTTGTAATGAATTGTGCCCTGAGGTCAGACAGATTTGGGATGGGCTCCGTAACTCCAAATTGGGTGACCTCAGACAGATTACTTCCTCTCCCTAAGCCTCAGTTTGCTGTCAAAAAGAGGGAAAGAATGGCACTTACCTCACTGAGTTGTTGTAAACGTTAAATAAAGCACTTAATAAGTGCTCAGCAAATGTGAAGCAATGTTGTATTTCAGCTTTAGCCCTTCCCCCATCCTCCACCTTCTCAGGCAGACTTGGCCATGTGATATATCCCTAGGACCCATCTGTGTTATGCTCATTGTCCTCTGTTCTCTTCCCATGTTTTGTCCTGTTTGACAGGGGCATTAGGAGATCCCAGCTGGAGGTCGAACCTTCGCAGCCAGTGGCTCTGGAGGGCCTGAGTGACAGCGGCAGTCCTGTTCGTTTGAGGTTTAAAACAATTAAATTACAAAGCGGCAGCAGCCAATGCACGCCCCTGCATGCAGCCCTCCCGCCCGCCCTTCGTGTCTGTCTCTGCTGTACCGAGGTGTTTTTTACATTTAAGGAAAAAAAAAAAAAAAAAGATTGTTTAAAAAAAAAAAAAGGAATCTGTACCGTGACGCATTTTAAAATCACTGATAGCCCTTGGGTGGGCAAGAAGGCAGGAGTTTGTGTGACACCTGTCCTGGCATGAGCAGCGGGCTCACCCACCAGCCCTGAAGAAGAGGGGAGCTCAACTTCTGGCCCCTGTGGACTCAGGGGGACCAGGCAAGGACTCTGGCAGAGCTTTGGGGCCATGACATGATTGTAGCCCCTGAGGTGGCCTACCCGCCCCAGGCTTAGAAATGGACTTTTCAGAACTTGCCTAGGCACATAGAAGGAGGCTGTGGAGAACATCGTGGCCATCAGACCTACTTGGGAGAGAACGCAGAGCTCCCAGCCTGCTACGGAGGCAGCTGAGAAGCAGTGGCCTTGGGACTGAGGGCCCGGACGTTGTTGTACTGTTCCATTTAGTGTAGAAGGGAAGAGAATTGGTGCTGCAGAGTGTGTCCGCTACCAAGCTGATGAGAAACCTCGTGTTAGTCTGACATGCACTCACTAACTCATCCACTTCTATAGGATGCACAATGCACACGGGCCCTGATATTGAGGCCTGATCCTTGCAGCTGGGAAGGGGGACGGGTTGCCACTTTGCTTCATGTTTGTTTTCTTATAACTAAGCAAAAAGAGAGCTGGGCCCTGGTTAGAGCTCCCCCTTGTGGCCTTTGGCAATTCTGTTTCTGTGCTGATTTGGACCATCTTTGTCTTGCCTTTTCCTGGTGGTGGTCCCCGTGCTGACCCTCATCTGGGCCTGGGCCCTCTGCCAAGTGCCCCTGTGGGATGGGAGGAGTGAGGCAGTGGGATAAGAGGTGGTGGTTGTTTCTATGCATTCAGGCTGCCCTCTGGGTTGCCTCTCTTCTTACTCTTCCCTTGCTGCATGCCCATCTCTTTTCCTGTCTTTGAGATTGACTTGATGGCTGTGGCAAGAGGAGGTCTCCTCTTTAAAGAGGCCTCTTTACTAACCAACTAAAGTATAAACTTACTGCTGGGCAATCTGCATGGGCATCACCCCCTTCCCACCTGCATGCACCCAAAAGAGGTGTCCAGAGTCACCACCTGTACAATCATTGTCTTTCTCTGTGCTCAAGGAGTCCCATTCCAGCAGGGAAAGATCTATAAGCAGATAGAGGAGAAGATAATGGGGGAGCAATTGGCCATAGCCTTGGTTTCCCCAAAACAACCAGGTAGCGTTGTCTACAAAAATATCTGCACTTTGGGGGTAATGGTGGGTAAACCCCAGCTCCTTGGAACTACCTTCAGCAGGCCCAGGAGTTGGGGGAAGAGGCAAAGCTACAGGTTTATCTTGGAGCCAGCTGAGAAGAGAGACAACTCATGGGTGCTGGTGCTTGGATTTGGCCGAGCTCCTCCGAGCACCTCATGCATGCTCCAGCCCCTGGGCCCTACCCCTTTCCTGCCCTGCAGCCCACAGTGCCAGCACGCAGACACCTTCACCACAGGGTTTGGATTTGCTGGCTTGAAGACAAATGGTCTTAGAGTTCATTGAGACCCATAGCTTCATAAGGCTGCTCCAGCCCCACTTCTCTAGCATTCTTTTTCCTCTTCTGGGGCTAATGTCAGCATCTATAGACAATAGACTATTAAAAAAAAAATCACCTTTGAAACAGGAAATGGAAGGCATTTGATGCAGATTTTTTGCATGATGACATAGAAATAATTTAAAAATAGTGTTTGTTCTGAATGTTGATAGATCCTTCATAGCTTTGTTACAATGAAACCTTGAACTGAAGATATTTAATAAAATAACCTTTAAACAGTCCATTGTGTTACTGCTGTTGGAGGCTAATGGCCAGTGGCTTTGATTTTAGCAGCATGGGTTATGAGGCTCCAAGATGGAAGGATGTGCACCTTTTCCCACTCCTGGGCCCACTTGGGAGTGAAACTTCCTCATAAACTCCTCAGCCCCCAGCCCGCCCACCTGGCCACCCAGGAGTCTGGGGTGAGGAGGAATGATGTGGTCCATTAAGGGGTGGTTGTGAGTCTCGCCCCGCCCGCATCAGGGCCCGCCCCCCGCCCCTCAGTGGGCCGGCCCGCCCTCCCCCTCGGCAAGGCTGAGTGGACGAACCCGTACTCTCGGCCCGCCCCTACTCCGCGAGCCGCGGCGCCCGACGCTGGCCAGACTGTGCCACCGGGCCGGGAGGCGGGGTGCGCCTCTGAGGGCTGGGCGCGGAGCCCGTCGTCCCAGAGGCCGCGGCTCGGCTGAGCGCTGGGGAAAACCGTTCGGCTTCCCGGCATCTCGGCCGCGAGGCTGCCAGACCCGAAGCCAGCGAGGACCCGAGCGGGTGCCGAGAGCGGCAGCGCGCCGCCTCCCCACCCCTCTCGGTGGGAGCGGTGGTTGGGCTCGCCTGCGACCGAGCGTCCGCCTGGATATGGCGGAGCCGCCGCGACGCGGCCCGAGGCCTGAGAGCGGGGAAGCCGGGCAGCCCCGGGACGCGGCGGAGCCCGGGGACAGCGGAGACGCCGCCCACTCCGCCGGGTGAGCCACCCTTGAGGAGAACCCCCCAACTCAGAGTGTGGTCTCCACCCGACGGCCTCAGTTCCTCCCCTCATACACTTTCCCTTGGTATTGCCACCATAACCACCCGCAGGAACGTCCCGGGCGACCCCTCGGTGCGGCCCAGGGCGCCCCTCGCCCTCTGTCCTGTCACCAGTCTCCCTCGTGGCTGCCCATCGTCCTCAGCTCGCCCCCTCACTGCGCGGCCCCTCCTCCCCTCGGGACTGCTAGCCTGGTGCCTGCCTCGATGTCATCCCAGACTCTCCTCAGCGCTCCCCTTGCGCGTCCCCTTTAGTGTCCCACATCCAAGGCGCTCCTCATATCTACTTGTGATCTCATGTTTCCGCTCAACAGACCCCCTTCATCCGTGGTCCCCGGCGTCCCAGCCCGCTTTGCGGTGTCCCTGGACGGTACCCCTCCTCCTGCAGCCTCCGTTGCTTGTCTGCGGGCGCAGGCCCACACCCCCGGCCCGCACCCACCCCTAGCAGTATTGCTGTCTCCCAGCCCAGGGCGGGGCGGCCCTTTGGTTTCTCCCTCATCAGAAACTCCATTGCACTCCCAGCTCCCCATCCCCCAGTGTTGTTCCTCCTTGGGCATGTACCATCCCACTCCACACCCAAACCCAACAGCTCCCTCAACACCCCTTCCCTAAATATTGCTGCTTTTCCTAGGTATGAAGCTAAAATGCAGTGGTTAAGAGCTCGGGTTCTGGAGCCTGACAGGCCTGAATTGGCATCCCACTTCCTCCACTGACTGGCTGTGATCCTGGGCAAGTTACCAAGCTTTCCTGGGCCTCAGATTACTCGTATGAGAAATGGGCATATTACTAGTACTTACCTCCTAGGTCTGATGTGAGGATTAAATATATGTAAAGCTCTTGGAAGAGTCGCTCTCAATAAATGTTGACTATTACTGTTAACATCATGAGTAATACATCCTGAGTATCCACTTAACCTCAGTGACTTCTCACTCCTGTGTTCTTCCTTTTAATTCTTAGGATTCACCCCTTCCCCTCATCATTTTGATCCTATCTCCTAGCTCTCTTCTCATGTCAGTTAATGTTACCCAGGCCAAAGCTGAACTCTTCTTAAATCATCGCTCAATTCTAAAGGACCCTGTCTCATCACCCCTGAGATGTGTATGTATGGGGGTGGACAGTAGAAAGGGATTGTCAGCAACTGACCTTACTAGGAGTAGCTAAGGTTGGGAGAGTGGCAGTAAAGTTTCCAGAAGCAGTCTGTTTGTTTAAAAAAAAATTTTTTTTAAAGTCTCCAAATTAGGTCTTAAAACTGTGTTTTCTGATCACACTGTCCTTATTCTTTCTCCCTCTTGTTGGTTGGACACTACTTAAGTTCCTGTTGCTCTGTCATCCAGCCCCACTTAGAGCTTTGTTTTTGTAATTAAATCCCTCATGTCTCTCTAAGGGAGCTCAGGGACCCCTCTGATCTATTAAGGGATGGGGGGTGTAGTAAAACCTAGGCAAAGTGAGGAAGGAGAACTGGAGTGGACAGAGAGAGGGGCTCTGAATTCAGCTCTCTGACTTTTCTCAGGTCCCAGTGATGTGACCTGCTCTGGGGCTACTTTCGTGTCTCCTGTCCTGACACTGGCACAGGTGAGGTGAAGAGCAGTAGGTGGGTATCTTTTCATAAGCAGTAGAAATGAGAGTCTCCAAGTTTGGGGCTTAGAGGCTAATCAGATTATTAGCTAGCAGCCTCTCTCTTTCCCCTTAAATTCCCCCACCATAGTGTCCACCTGACTGCAAATTCGTTAGTGCTGTTAGGCTGCGATATTGGCATTGATTGATAGGGAAGATTAAAGGACTCATGAGTTCCCTCTTATCTGATATGTCGTTAGAACACGAGACTTATGGGGCTTTCTGTCTCTTCTTCCTAGAAAGACCATGTCTCTGGCTGGCTGGCCAACTGCTCAGTAAGGGGCTAGGAATTCCCTTCCAGCCTCCTGGGCTGTTTGGCCCCTTGTCGATAGGAGATTTGTTCCCTTCCAGCGCTTGAGTACTCTTGTTTGAGCTCTGAGTCTAGCTCAGGGAGGAGAATTTGGACAGTATTCTAAGAAAGAGAATGAGCTGCGAAACTAAGGTACGGGGCTTAGCTTGTGTTCTTCTTCTGTAGGAGCTTGGTTTTGGATAACAGATCATCCAGTGAGCAGGAGGTAAGAGAGATGGGGATGGTGGTGGTGGTGGTGGATAGATTAATGACACAGTTTCAAGGGGAGAAGTAACCCAGGAATTTCTCTGTCTTTCAGATAGTGTGGGCAGTGATTGTAAACTTTGCTGACCTCTGATGTGAGGAGCTCATCCAGGGCCTAGGGTGGAGCCTGGCCAGATTTGTAACCTGAAGCCATGGGCCAGGGTGCCATGGTGACCTGAGACCAATGGACTCTGTTAGGTTGCCCCCTGCTGTCCCTTCTACCTCCCCTACCCTCTACTAAGGTGACTTGCTTCCGCCTCTTCAGGGAACTGACTGAGGGAATCCCTTTCCCCTATTTTCCCATCCTTTCAAACTCCTAGAGAGCCTCAGCCTATAGAGCTCCTACCTCTCCCATCCCCTGAGGTGGTTCTTATCCTTGCTTCCCCTTGCCCGCCATGCTCCAGCTGTGGAAGGTGGTACGCCCAGCTCGGCAGCTGGAACTGCACCGCCTCATACTGCTGTTGATCGCTTTCAGTTTGGGCTCCATGGGCTTCCTGGCTTACTACGTGTCCACCAGCCCCAAGGCCAAGGAACCCTTGCCCCTGCCCCTGGCAGACTGCAGCATTGGTGGGGCAACTGGCCCTGGTCCTGCACGGCCTCCAGTCCCACCTCGGCCCCCCAGACCTCCAGAGACAGCTCGAACTGAACCCGTGGTCCTTGTGTTTGTAGAAAGTGCATACTCACAGCTAGGGCAGGAGATTGTGGCCATTTTGGAGTCTAGTCGTTTTCGTTATAGTACTGAGCTGGCACCTGGCCGAGGGGATATGCCCACGCTGACTGATCATACCCGTGGCCGCTATATCCTGGTCATCTATGAGAACCTGCTTAAGTATGTCAACCTGGATGCCTGGAGTCGGGAACTTCTAGACCGGTACTGTGTGGAGTATGGTGTGGGCATCATTGGCTTTTTCCGAGCCCACGAGCACAGCCTACTGAGTGCCCAGCTCAAGGGCTTTCCCCTTTTTCTACACTCAAACCTGGGGCTCCGGGACTACCAAGTGAATCCTTCTGCCCCCTTACTGCATCTCACACGTCCCAGCCGTCTGGATCCTGGGCCACTGCCTGGTGATGACTGGACCATCTTCCAATCCAATCACAGCACATATGAACCAGTGCTTCTTGCTAGCCTCCGGCCAGCTGAGCCACCTGTGCCAGGAGTGATGCCTCACCGGGCCCGGCTTCCCACTGTGGTACAGGACCTGGGGCTGCATGATGGCATCCAGCGTGTGCTCTTTGGCCATGGCCTTTCTTTCTGGCTCCACAAACTTGTCTTCGTTGATGCAGTTGCGTACCTCACCAGCAAGCGCCTCTGCCTGGACCTTGAGCGCTACATCTTGGTGGACATCGATGACATCTTTGTAGGCAAGGAAGGTACCCGCATGAAGGTGGCTGATGTTGAGGTCAGTCTTTTCTTTTTCCTCACTCACATTTCCTTCCTTGGAAGCTGTTTGAAGCTTTGTCCTATCAGTCTCCCTTCCTTGATTCTAAACTTGTAGATACTCCTTGCCTTTCCAGGCAGGAGCAACACTACTTCTCATTTTTCTTCTGCTCAGTCTGCTTTCTCCTGATTTCTCATGTCCCTGCTATCCTTCCTAGGCCCTGTTGAACACCCAGAACAAACTCAGGACCTTGGTCCCCAACTTCACCTTCAACTTAGGCTTCTCGGGCAAGTTCTATCATACTGGTGAGCTTATCCCCCTGCTTCTTCAGCATATTGATCTTAGTTTGGTCTGTCCTTCCACTGTCTTTCTCCCTGGGCAGACAAGTTGGAGAAAAGGAACAAGGCTTGGGATCAGACTTCTGTGAGGAGCTAGTAATGGGTATGAATTTAGGTTAGCACGGGTGGCTGGAGGGCAAGTTGGCAGTGGAGCACACAGAAAGGCTTAAGTGGGTAGGGGTCAGTAATGTCCCTTGGATGGCAAGTGGTCAGTGTTTTAGAACAAAGGAGAGCACGGGCTGACTGGCTGTGGGCGATGGGTGGGTGTCAGTGGTCAGTATGTGGTCATAGGGACAGAGGAGGAGGATGCAGGGGACGACATGCTGCTGAAGCACCGCAAAGAGTTCTGGTGGTTCCCCCACATGTGGAGCCACATGCAGCCACACCTGTTCCACAATCGCTCCGTACTGGCTGACCAGATGAGGCTCAACAAACAGTTTGCGCTGGTGAGACCCTTGGATCCTTTCCCCTTACTTTCTCCCAGAAATAATGCCTCCTTTGCAACCTTCCCCTAAAGGGATACCCTTTCCCTACCCTTTCCGTTTTTCTTTCTGCGGAGGCATCCCCACCCTCTTTACCCTCTACTCCCCAAACCTCGCCAGGTCCTGGTGAGAGTCTATGCCATTCCCAGGAACATGGGATTCCCACGGATCTGGGTTATGCTGTGGCCCCCCACCACTCGGGCGTGTATCCCATCCACACGCAGCTCTATGAGGCCTGGAAATCTGTGTGGGGCATCCAGGTGACCAGCACTGAGGAGTATCCCCATCTCCGCCCTGCTCGCTACCGCCGTGGCTTCATTCACAATGGCATTATGGTGAGGGACTCAATACAAATTTGAATCAGTCTCCCAACGTTTAGCCTCCAACATGTATTGATCTATGTCCAGTCAACTGCTAGTCCAGTTTCATCCACCTAATAGGGGGTAAAAAATCATAACCTGCACATAGCAGGAGCTTTCTTGCTATAACTTCAGTCTGAGTCCTCTACAGACCAAGGAAGTTCCAATGCTTCAGGACTTTTGTCCTTCATCTAATTCTTTTTCTAGTTTTCAAATCTCATCTATCCCTCTTTCTTCTTTCCCCTCCAGGTGCTGCCCCGGCAGACTTGTGGCCTCTTCACTCACACAATCTTTTATAACGAGTATCCTGGAGGCTCTCGTGAACTGGACCGTAGCATCCGGGGTGGAGAGCTCTTTCTGACAGTGCTGCTTAATCCGGTAAGATGCTGAGAGGAAGGGCTAGAAGACTGGAGAGCCAACATGTTTGCAGGCTGGGGCCTTTGCTCACCAAAGCTGATTCTGAGGTAGGGTAGACTCTACAAATCTGACATGCAGGCACCCCCTTGCAGATCAGCATCTTTATGACCCATCTGTCCAATTATGGAAATGACCGGCTAGGCCTGTACACCTTTGAGAGCCTGGTGCACTTCCTCCAGTGCTGGACACGACTGCGCCTGCAGACCCTTCCTCCCATCCCTCTCGCACAAAAGTACTTTGAACTCTTCCCTCAGGAGCGAAGCCCCCTTTGGCAGGTAAGGTTGAAGCTCAGGCAGACCAGAGACAAGCTAGGTGTCAAGTTTGGAGAGAAAAGAGGCTTTATCTGATACTTTGGTCTTCCCTTCAGAATCCCTGTGATGACAAGCGGCACAAAGATATCTGGTCCAAGGAGAAAACCTGTGATCGGCTCCCCAAGTTCCTCATTGTAGGGCCCCAGAAGACAGGTAAATCACCCTTAGTCAGCTTCTCTTGCCCTGCCTTAAATCTAAAGGATTCTTTTGCCAAGGAATTCCCTTCTTGTACCCACCCACTCATCAGCAGAACACTCACCCACTCATCAATCTGTCCCTGGACAGTGATTCTTCAGCCTAGTTGTACATCATAATCATTGGTAGAGTTTTTTAAAGATCCATAAATGACTGATGCACAGTGAGAAGGTTGAGAACTACTGTTTTAACCCTTCCCTGGGCCTGTCTCATCATTCCTTCTCTCACTCTAGTTTGGTATGGGGCAGGGGTTGGGTGGAGTCTTTCAAGCTGGCTTCTCTACCACAGTGATGTGGTCTTTGTCTCTCATTTAGGGACCACAGCTATTCACTTCTTCCTAAGCCTGCACCCAGCTGTGACTAGCAGTTTCCCTAGCCCCAGCACCTTTGAGGAGATTCAGTTCTTCAACGGCCCTAATTACCATAAGGGCATTGACTGGTGAGCTAGGACCCCTTGGAATACACCCTTACTTCCCCAAAATCTCATTTCAGCTTCCACCAGCAGACAGCTCGCCCCTTCACTCTGCATATTTCTCTGCCTTTCCTTTATGCTACTTCCCAGGTACATGGACTTCTTCCCTGTCCCTTCCAATGCCAGCACTGACTTCCTATTTGAAAAAAGTGCCACCTATTTTGACTCAGAGGTTGTACCCCGGCGAGGTGCTGCCCTCCTGCCACGAGCCAAGATCATTACTGTGCTCACCAACCCTGCTGACAGGGCCTACTCCTGGTACCAGGTCTGCCTGAAGCCAGTGACACATTGGTGCTTAAGGGAGGGAGGTGGGGATTGCTAGAGAGACAGAGAGCAATGAGGTTAGGAAAACTAAGCTAGTGCCTTGAGGAGGGAAACCTATGTGTCTGGTCACCAGACCAACAATAGGGACAGAATAATTCTGTCAAGTCACCAATCCTTTCCCTTCCTACTCCTTGTCCTTCAGCACCAGCGAGCACGTGGAGACCCAGTTGCTCTGAACTATACCTTCTACCAGGTAGTTTCAGCCTCCCCCCAGGTCCCTTTGGCACTTCGCTCCCTGCAGAACCGCTGTCTTATCCCTGGCTACTATTCTACCCATCTACAACGCTGGCTGACTTACTACCCCTCTGGACAGGTACAATCCCCCAGTAGACCTCCCTGGGATCCCCTCCATCCCCTCCTCTTCCCGTCAGCTCAGAGGCTTCTAAGGAATTCAATCTCTGTCCCTTTAGTTGCTGATCCTTGATGGACAGGAACTGCGTACCAACCCAGCAGTCTCAATGGAGAGCATCCAGAAGTTCCTGGGTGTCACACCCTTTCTGAACTACACACGGACCCTCAGGTGGGAGAGCATGACCCAGGGGAGACGTCTTCTGGGGGGAAATGGGGGAGCAGGTTGGAAGAGACATGGATTTACCCTCTCTCACAGGGGCAGACATGTCCATGTTAGCTGGGAGGGGTGGTGCGCATTTATGGGGCTTGGATTTCTCTTCCCTCTGCCACCTAATGGCCTCTCCCTGTTAAGCAGGTTTGATGAGGATAAGGGATTCTGGTGCCAGGGACTTGAAGGTGGTAAGACTCGTTGTCTAGGCAAGAGCAAAGGCCGGAGGTACCCAGATATGGACTCTGAGGTAAGTAAAGGCCTGGGGCAATGTATCCCTCTCAGCCTCCAGGATCTGATTCCATGTCACACTCCTTACTATTTCTGTCCTCATTTTCCTCCTGATAGTCCCGCCTTTTCCTTACGGATTTTTTCCGGAACCACAATTTGGAGCTGTTGAAGCTGCTGAGTCGACTGGGACAGCCAGTGCTCTCATGGCTCCGGGAAGAACTGCAGCATTCCAGTCTGGGCTGATGTCCCAGCCTCCTACACTAGCAAAAGGCTCCTGATTCCCTAAGGGGCAAGTCCAGTGCAGGGTCCATAAGGGAGATTAGAGTGCTGTGGCCCCTCCCTCTTCTACCTCAGTGGCCCCCAGGCTGGGGTGGGTGAGAAGGGAAGGGCTTCCTTTTCCTATAACTCTGGGGCCTAGTAACAGGGCTTCCCTTGGTTCCCCACATCATGGTACTAGGTGCTTATGACCCATGGTTCTGGGAGGTGGGGAGGAGTGAGATGGTCTAGGTAGGGTGCAGAGGAACATATTAATCCAGTGATTCCCCTCTTCATCCCCAACAGTGTATCTAGCTCTACCTGTTTGTGGGCGGGACCCCTTGCTGTGGCGCCTTTAATCAGGCAGTGAGATCTACCTGTGACCCGGCCTCCCTAATGTCATTCACATTGAATGCGGATGAGGCTGGACAGTGGCTCATGGAGCTGAGTATGAGCCCCAGCTGTGGGCTAGAAATGTCCTTAATAAACATCCTTATTTTTCTGTTTTGCCTGCCTCACTGGGGTGGGAGAAACCTAGAATAGAACAAGTGTCATACTTTCTCCCCAGCTCAATGTTCAGCTGCACATGGAGGGAAAGAAAGGAGAGGCCCAGGGAGACTAGAATAAAAAAAGGAGTTTATATATTTATAAATGCCAAATAAATACCAGAGGCCACCCAACGCCCCCTCCCCGACAGAGTTGTCTCTTCCAACCCTAGGCTTCTAGGGTCTGAGACATCTTGGCCCCAAGCTACAGCCCATGAGCAGCTGCCAGTCTGGGTGACCAGAGAACTGAGTGGGGATGATCTGTCCAGCCAGGATTCACTCCCCCTGTGTGTGGGGGCCCCATAGCCACAGGCCTGTGTCCCTGTATAGGGCCCTAGAGGGGCCAGGCTCAGGGGGAGAAGGTGGTCATCTCGAGTGAGACCCGCTGCCATAGCTCCTTGGTCTGTTTGCTGCGCTTGAGGTTCTGTAGGATGTCGTTGAACTGCATCATGCCCATGGGCGTCAAGCAGAAGGCGCTGCGGGCACTGCGGATCGCATTCACAAAGTCGTCGTAGTCGGCAGGAGTCAGGTGGATCAAGCGGTGGTGGATGTACTGGAGGAGTACGGGAGGGGGAGGGTGAGCCACTGGGCACAGAACCAGGCTCCTCCTCCCTTGCATGCCAGGTGATCTGTTCCATGACTGCCCAAAAGGTGCTCCACCCTGCTGTGCATTTCCTGGGTTGTCACCTGCATGTACGCCTGCTGGCAGCGCTGCACCAGTTGGTGGAAGGCCGGGGCGCGCAGGTGGTTGTGGGCATGAGCGGGGCTCAGCCGCTGCAGCGTCTCCATGACGATCTCCTGCAGCACAAACGGGCTCAGCACCCCCTTGGCTGCCCCCACACAGAACTGGTGCACGTAGTTCACTCCTGGGGGGCAGGGGGAGGGGCATGAGACGGGGGTGGCCACCTCTGCCCTAGGGACCCAACTTTTATCTCTCAGCTCTGGCCTGGCAGAGAGCCTCCCTCCACCCAAGGAGCTGAGTTGACCCCCTGCCCCCCGCGCACGCACACATACCCGACCAAGGCCTCAACTCTGAGCAAGAGCTAGGAAGGAGGTCTGGGATAGGAAGGTGGGGGGAGTGGGGGGGGGGCAATGGTCCTGGGGAGGGGAGGTGTTACCCAGCTTTGCTGCCAGCCCCAGCAACCATTTGACATCATCAGTGTATGGGGGGGAGCGGGAAAAGTTGTTGGGGTGGTCATTGTGTGCCCGGCGACCCAGCATCTCCAGTGCCAGCATTCCTGGGAGAGAAGGAAGGGCACATGGTAGGCATGCATCCTCTTCACCCTCTTCCCCTGGTACGTGACCCCACAGTAAACAAATTAAAAGCTAGTGGGAATGGGGGAGTCACTAAAGAGCCTCCGGCACAACTGCAAGTAGGGGCACAAAAAAGGGGCCCTCTCTCACCAACGCGGTAGGCGGCGTGCAGGTGGTGTAAGCTGTGTGGGTTGACAGGCTGACTGTGAGTCTCCTCCTCGGGTGGTGGAAAACCCCCGCTCACCAGGGGGCTGGGCTGGGTGGTCAGGGCTGGCAGTGAGGCACCCTGGATGGCTGGAAACGTGGAAGCTGGATGGACACTGCTCACTGAGGGTGAGATAAAAGCCACGTGAGAAACTCAGAGCCCAAAGCAGGACAGAGAAAATTCCCTCCCCACCTCCTCTGTCCAATATACCTCCCCTCCATTCACCTGTTCCCTGTCCCCACAACTCACAGGCCACACTGGTGGGCAGTGGGAGCCCTGGCTCTGTGTGATAGGGATGTACTGTGATGGGTGCCATGGAAGGGACGGGGAAAGACACAGCAGTGGCAGCAAGTGAGGGGGGAGTCACTGAATAAGGATACTGAGCCCCCAGGAATGCAGGATGCACACCCTAGAGGCAGAGGATGAAGCAAAGGGAAGATACCAAGTTATATTAGGATGTGTCTCTCGTACTCTGTCCACAACTAGGTATCCCTAGATTTCTTATCTTATTTGGGCTGGGTCTCCCAGACTCCCACAACCTCACCAGGACTCTTGGACAGCCTATCATTCTCCCAGAGTACCCTACTCCAACCCCCCATAAGCTCCAAGTGTCCTCCCATTTGCCCCACTCCCCAGTAGAACACTGGTCTCACCTGTGGGTATGCAGAGCTGGGCACAGGGAAGACGGCAGGCCGGGGTATATGAGGCATGGGGTGGGCAGGGTGAGCTGGGTGGGTGAGGTACTGGGGGCTGCAGGGCAGATGGGGCTGTAGAGCAGTGTAGGGGTGCAGGCCAGGGGAGTGGCCATGCCCCAGTCCTGGACCCGGATATAAACTGGACCCCACTGAGATGACTGGCACCACCGTGGCTGCTGCTGTCACTGCTGCTGCCACTGTAACTGGCTCAGTCCCCGGGCCCCCCCTGCCCTCCGGCAGCCCCCGCCCAGCCTCCCCAGCTGCCCTGATCCCATTGGCACTACAGCTTGTAGCCCCCTCACGGGCTGTGGATGAGCCACCTGCTGTTTGCTCATATAGCCAGAACCACTGGTGAGCAACCTCAAACAACACTTCGGGGTACACGCCCCCACCCTTAGCCGCCTCTTCCACTGCCATGCAGGCCTTCTCCAACATCAGGTTATCCTGGAAGGGAGGGGCACAGAAGGTTAAGGAGCAAGAGCTTCACCTAATATACCCCAGGGACGGTCTCAGATGACATTCCACCATCTCCCTCAGAGTTGACTGGTTCCCAGGGAGGCATCAGAGGTTGGGGCAAATGCTCAGAACTAGCATCAGAGCAGTGAGATCTTCACACAGACACCAAACAGATACTTGCTGACCAATAGGAACGAAGACTCAGATTTTAGTCACATTTTAAACTAATTAACTACCACCTCCCATCCAAGTTCTATCTATCTCCCTGAGGCCTTCCCTAAGGATCCCATCCTGGGTGGTTATCTTGATACCTAAACTATGGGCCTCCATTTCTTTATCGCAAAATAGGAATAATCCTAACGTTAAGAGTTATAAGATAAAAAGGAAAGATAGATGTGAAAGCACATCAGAGAACAAACTAGAAAGCTTGCAAATGCTGGGCCCTCAGCTTTCCCCACGCCCAACCTCTCTACCCAGATGGTTCCCAGATTGCCTGTAGAAATACCTGCTCCTTGCACTGCACCAGGGCCCGCTGGATCTCATTGGGGTTCAATGCATGGGCATGAGGCAGGCAGCTTAGGGCTAGCTCTGCTGCTGCCCTCACCATATTCGAGTCTCGTGCCCGTGATGCCCTGTCAGCCAGGGATGCAACCTCAGGGGGCGTCAGGTGCCCATCCCAGCATTCTACCAATATAGTCAGGGCTGCGCTGCCAATCTCCATAGCCTGACCTTCAGGAAAAGGAGAGAAGACCAGAGGGAGGTTAGTGTGGGCACCACTGGGGAGTGAGAATGGGATCTCTCCTTCCATATTGGTAACTCCACAGAGGCTCTCAACTCCATCAATTAACCCCCCTCCCATATCCAAAACAGGACACTGGATTTACCTGTAATCCAGGAAACGTGGGAAGAATAAGTACGTGAGAGCCAGTTGGGTGAAACAAAGTTGTGCAGGCCGAGAGCATAAAGCCCAATCTCAAAAGCGCAAAGGTGCAGGTTGCGGTGAGGACCCTGGTGGCCCCCTGAGGAAGATGGATGTGTGAAAATGGAAGTGCTGCTGTTGCCTCCTGCCTTGATCAGCACCGTCTTCGCCAGCTCGAAGTAGAAGTGTGCAGCTGCCTCTGATGGCTGATTGGGTACATGGGGGGCATGACTCTCGGGGCGGCGGCCCTTGTACCTGAAGGGGCAATGGTGTATGGACAGGGATTGGGGTTTCTTTGAAATGGGTGTATGGTCAGAAAGGACCAGGTAGGTAAGGACACTGGGGGACAATGGTTGGATTATACTGGGGTTCTGGCTCTGGGGGTGGTGGTGCAGATCAGAGGAGATGGGCATATCTTCCCACCGACCTGCCAACTTCAACTGTCTTGGCCCGGGCGCCTCCAGAAGCACTGGCCCGGCGACTTCCACTGGAGGATGAGGAGCCCAGGGAGTCCGAGGAAGAGCTGCTAATGCTGTCACTGTCTTGTCCTCGACCCCAGGAGGTGGGGGCCCAGCCCCCTCGAAGAGGCCTTCGGCTGAGGGTGGGAGAACTATCCGATGTTGTTTCAGGGGCACTGCTGTCAATGCTGGCCATGCCTGACCCCCCAAGACAAGACAGTCCCAGTAGTAATGAGAACGATCAGACTGCAGCCTTTAGGAATACCCTTCCCTCCACACCATCCCAGGGGCTGTCATACCAGTGTGCTTCTTTTTAGGCCGTCCCGGGGAGCCCCAGCCCCGTCCATTGTAGCCTCCGCGACTGCCAAGTGCCAGGCGGCTTGGAACCTTTCCCTCTGGCCTTAGGGCCAAAGCTGCTTCAGATGGAAGGCCCTCACAGGGGGAATGTGGGGAACTCTCTAGATGGGGAAAATAGGATCTAGGATGAACCCAGGAAAAGGGACCCCAACATGGTTCCATACCATTCATCCCCCCTGCCCAGTGCCCCCACCTCACCAGGCACATTCTTCTCCGTGAAGCCCTCAGTGGGGCCCGACCCAGCCCCTGCCACACTCCCTGGCTGAGTAGGCCCTGCAGAGCCTGAGGTCAGTGGCTGCAGGGCCCCTGGAGCAGACGGGCCCCCGTGCTTTGAAGGAGACCTCTGGCTGGCTGTGGCAGGGCGGCTAGATGAGTAGAACGAACTCAGCGTCTGTGGCTTATGGGTCTGACTCTCCCGGTCCAAGAGTTTGTCTAAGATCTGGAGGCCAGAGAAACAGTGACGATACATCTTTATCTCCAGTTTCTATTACCTTCTTTTCTCCTGAAACAGTCCAAAGCTACCTCTTCCAGGAAGCCTTCCCCAAGTACAACTATAGGATACCTCCTAGAAGACAGAGGCTGGCTTATCTTACGTAAGTGTCCTCCATGACATTTAAGGGCTAAGTGTATGGGTAATTCAATAAATATTGAAATGAATGAATGAGTGACTTTATGCCCTCTGCTTCTCTTCTACCCCATGCCCACACACTCCTATAAGAACCACTGGTCTCTCTCATTCTTTACAACGTGTCTCCAAGATTCCCTGTTCACTTCCTATGGACAGACTAGTACTTTTCTCATTGTACAGGAAACGTCCTGAGAAAGACAGTGAAATGTGCTTTCTCTGCCTGTCAATGGCCCAATACTTCAGTCCCTTACCTTCTTGAGCTTGGCCTGGTCATCCTTATAAGTGATCATTAGTGCCAGTGCCAGGTCACCCTTCTCCCGACGCGTGCCCTCACACAGAAGGGGATGCTCTGCCTCGCTCACTGTTGTTTTCATGCCTGTGAGGAGGGGGCCTTGTGGGGACTGAGAACAGCCATAACTCCCAAGACCGCAAAGAAAACAGGCCAGGCCACCCCAGCCACCAGTGTGTGAGGTAAGGGGATCTCTTGGCCAACCTACGGAAGGTCCCCATTGCCTAAGCCTTGGTTTGCTTCTCGAGACCTTGATTATCCAGTCTACTCTACCTACCCAGTTTGTACTCATTACTTTAGGGAAGGTGGGCTCTTCACCCTCATGAACACTTGATTGCCACTGTGTCTTTCTTCTTGGTGTTCCCCTATCTAGAACTTACTTATCTTTTAACCCACATTCCAAATTCTACCACCTCCTTGAGGTCTTTCCCTAGATTTTTGTTTGCTGCCCTTTTTACAACATCCAACACCCAGAGCACACAGTTTTGCCCTCAATTCTTGCATGTCTCATAGGCACTAGTTGGCTCATACCTGTCATACTGGCTCTCACATTACCATATGAGCCCCATAGGAACAGGGCCCATGTCTCTTGTCCTTCAAGGTCTGGGGTGCTCAAGACACAAACAGACTCACCCAAGGCAGCAACTGCTGCTTCAAATCCCAGCTCCTCATCTCCAGGCATCTCGTTGTTCCAGTTGCGACTTGGGGGCCGGGAACCCGTGGGAGAAACCACTAGATGAAAGTTGGGGTAAGTCAGGCAGACAGCAGTGTCATGGAAAAGAATGAAAGGGAAGCCAAGACCCTCATCATCCCAGACCTACCCATGAAAGTACCTGATGGGTCCTAAAGGTGATTCAAAGCCTTGGGGCTCTTGGTTTTTCCTTAGAGAAACCTACCCTACTCCAGTTCCCCACATGCTGTAGAGCCAGGCACCATACCTGGAGTACAGAGAACGTCAAAGATGAAACTGGCCAGCATGAGGGGCAACACAGGCCGATAGTCACAGAGTGTCCCTTCCCGGAGCTCCTCTGCCCGGCACCGCATGGTGCTCATCTCACTCGGCCCCAGAGGGATCTTCTTGAGCAGAGCAGCCACCTCAGACTCCTGGTAGGCCAGTTTCACCTGGGGGTATAGGAAGGAGTTCAGACATCCAGTACCTCAATGGAGATCAAGGTGCAAGGCTCTGAAGAATGAGATATGAGGCTCAGATTTGTCGTCTGACCTCCAAGGCCTTGGTAGAAGCCGGGGGCCGCTGTAACTCCAAGGCAAACATGCCAACTCGGAAGGCCAGGTTGTGGTGCTCTGGACGCTCACTTAGCACTGTCAACAGGAAGGCTGCCTTGGTCAGAGTGTTGGTAGCCACCCAGGTTTGACGGCTCGTGGATACTTTGTTCTTCTTGCCCTAGAGAGGGAAGTAAAGGGTGGCAGGCAGATGAGTGTGATTCATCTTGGTGGAGGTAGAAGGAGGCTCTCACTTGGGGTGGGGCACGGAAGAGGACTAGGGATAAGTGGGGGTGGGGAGGGGACAGGGGTCTCTCTCACCTTGGCAGGGGGCGGCTCTACCTTGAGGTCGGGTGGGTTGGCTAGCAGGTCCTGGGCAAGCTCCACGGTGAGACGGGAGGCCTCATTGCTGTAGCCATGTGCATGCAGGGCCTCAGCACAGGCAAATAATACCTGGAGAGAGAACATGGGCACCAGACAGTTTGAAGCCCCAACTGCCAGGGGCAGGACACTGCTCGCTCACTGAGCAAACATTCCTTAACAAGTGTTCTAGACTGGGCCCTATGCTGGTCTTGGGTCTACCATAGGAGCTCACAGTCCAGTTAGAAAGAGAGACATGAACACACAAGCCAGTTTGACACTGGCTACTACTGGGAAAGGTCAGGAGGGAAGTAGATGGGTAGGATAGGGGAGGAAGGCATTATAAGGGAAGGCTTCCTGGAGGAAGTGATCTCTATGATCTGAGACCTGAAGAAGGAGCAGGAGCTAAGGCAAAGTAAGGGAAGAGCATTCCAGGCAGAAAGGCTAATCTGTGCAAAAGTATGGATGCTAGAGAGAGCAAGCATGCTTCAGGAAGTGTTCAGCAGACTGGAACATGAAGGACAGGGTAGCTAGAAGAGGCTGGAGAAGCAGGCAAAGATAAGATCAAGTGGAACATTGTAGGCCATACCAAGGGCCTTCATTTTTATCAATAGGAAACCACTGAAGAGTTTTTAGCAGGGGAGTGGCACAATCAGACATTTCAGAAGAATCACTGGAATGGAAATAGTGAAGAGAATGTACTGCAGACAGGGATGACAGGCGCCTGCTACAGGAGTCTCCAGTCAGGCTGATGGGCCAGATGGCCCTGCCCAGCTGTGGCTAAGGGGCACCCAGCCCTCCTGACCTCAACCCCTCATCCTCTCACCTCCATGCGGCTCTCCTGTTCCAGTGGCTTCAGTCCAGCAAACAGGTCGTGCTCCTCCCCGGCCCCACCCTCGGCCTTCTCCTCCTCGCCCCCAGCCCCTTCCTGGGCATTCAGATAATATGCCTGGTAGTCGTCATCATCCTCTCCAACTGCAGGGGCTGCTTCTTTGGTCTTGGGGAGACCATTGCCACACTCATTGGCGGAAGGGAGGTCATCCCGGGTACAGATCTCCCTGGGCAGTAGGCCAAGAGGGCGAGCAGAGGGTGTGGGAAGCTCAGGCCCCTCTGAGAAGTACACGCCACCATCTTCTTCATAGGTATCTGGGGGGTCAGGGAGGAAGGTAGAAGGGCCTCGGGGGCCACCAGGAGGAGGGCATGGTGGAGGGCTCTCAGGGAATCCGCCAAAGGTGCTGGCCTCAGCACCCAGGGCCAGGCTGCTATCATCCAGGCTCATCTCTGCCAGATCTGGCTCCAAGGAGCTGTCTTCACTGCTCAGCCTTCGCTTGCTCCCGCTGCCTGCTGAGCCCTTGCCCCCACTGCCAGCCCCGCCCAGTGCCTTGGCTTTGCCCCCACCTGGACCCATCTTATGCAGGACTTTGTCTCCCCCCTCAGCCGAGAGGCGGCGGGGACCCCGCTGTGACGAGGGGACCCCCTCACCCAATCCCTTGCGCTTGGCCCCAGGCTCCTTGGGCCGCACAGCTGGCTCAGCAGGAAGAGGTCGGGGCCGGTCCCTGGATTCCTCCAGGCCCCCTGAGCGGGAAGCGCCTGGCCGAGGTGGCAGAGTCCGGGCCCAGCACAGTGCCAGCTTCCGATCTGTGCCACTGTAGGTGACACCAGGAAGTGGGTAAGCTTCTTCCCAGTTAAAGTAGCAAGCCTCCACTGCTGGCCGGAAGCCAGGAAAGAGCCGCTCCAGTGTCTTCTTGTGCTGTCCCCGCTTCACATTCTCAATCACCTTCAGTTGCCACTGTCGCAGCTGTGCACACAGTTCCCGGCGGCTGTGGGAACAAGGGGCAGGAGGCTGCTGGGAGGCTACACTCTGCACTGAGAAGGGAAAGGAAGGAATGGAGAAGACATATACCCTAGGAAGACGGGCATGGGGAAGGGATGCAGGGAAGCCTTTCTTGAGCCAACCCCACAGACATCAGTCCCAAACTCAAGGAACTATGGAAAGTAGGTGCTATTTAGGGGAGGGAAGGAAGAAAGTCTCTTAGAAAGAGGACTCATAACCCATGGTAACTCTGAAGTGTTCAGTATTCCCACTTCCCTAGGACTAGGATAACGGTATGCTTGCGTGTGTACAAGGAGATATGGGCTCGGTCTGTCCTGGGCTGACCTGGTCTCAGTGTTGTGGTGAGCCCAGGGAGGAGACTCACCGCTGGGGGCTGAGTGCAGGGTCCAGCACGGCCAGCCTCCACAGTGTGACCATCTCATCACACATGCTGGCACATGCATGCGCTGCCACCTCGGACTGCCCATTGCTACGGCCCGTGTGACCACTGGCGCTGCTGTGGGAGGCTGAGGTGCGCACACTGTACCACCAACCTGTTATCTGGAAACAAAGATGGCTGTGAGATGCACCTAACAGCCCTGAGAAAGACGTAGCCCTCACCAGCGTACATGTCAGACAGAGGGGAATGAAGTTAAGGGAGGCAAGGAATGAAGTTAAGGGAGGCAGAGAATGAATAAGCATGGGGCTCCCCAACTCTGGAGAATTACTTGCTCATAGGTGAGGCACTGGTCAGTGAGGATTTCCAACAAGGGGGCAGCATTACTGTCCCTCCGCTTGAACATTTCCCGCACAATGCTAAGCAGGTTCCAAACGCCCTCTGGCTCCCGGCCTCTCAGAGGGCGCAGCAGACAGGCCCATTCAGCAGCAGCTGGAGGCTCCGTGGAAGACAGATACATGGAGTTTACATCACTGCAAAAGTAGAAAATGATGCACTAAGTTGGGGCTGAATAAAGCAAATGGAACAGGGCTTTGACACAAAGAGGATCCTGACCCAAAGTACAAAATATGGGGAAAAAATTCTCAATCTTTCTCTGCCTCAGTTTCCCTATCTCCAAAGGAAGAAAATAACTCTTGTTCTAACTAGATAAGAGCAGGTCACTGTGTGGCTGTATACAATTACCATCATGAGTTGACTCCTTACTGAACATGAGTGAAAATCCTCTGCACTGAGCCAGTGCAGGAATAAGGGGTGAGACATGGGCGTTAGTAGAACAAAGATCTGTTGAGTGCCTAGGTAGGAAAAGATCCAGTTTACCTGAACACCACAGGGGAGGGACCACAGAACTTGTGCAGTGTCTTCTTGATGTTGTCGGTGAGTGTTGACTCATCCAAATACCACGTGCTCTGGTCCGAGGCTGAGGGCCCTGCTGTGGGGTCTAGGGGCAACAGGCAGTCAGTCATCTAGAGATAGGGGCCTGGATTCGCCTGCCAACAGCAAGCTTTTAGTAAACATTACTCCATACCCCTAGCTTGCTTTCTTCCTACTGCCTTTCTTTCCCACCACACTCACCTGGGGCTCCACACACTGTATTGATGGCTGTTGACTGGGAGGAGAGAAGTTCATCCAGGAGACGCTGAGCTGTGGGGAGGATCTGAGGAGGAGAGGAACAAAGGCAGAGAGAGGAAGGCACAAATGAACCCAAGGAGGCCTGGGTCCAGGAGGAGGACTGGCACACAGACCTGGAGCTAGACCTGAACTAGCTGGGGAGGGGATGACAAACTGCCTCACCTGCTGAGGGAGCTCACTGATGAGGTACTGAGCAAACTTCTGCAGCTGGTCCCTCTGCAGCCGTGACAGAGACTCTGAGACTGGGGCACGCAGGCAGACTGCAGAAGCCTGAAGGGGACACAGAGAAAAATGGAACAATCTGAGAAAAGACTTGCTGGAGCTGGGGACAGAGAGGCAGAGTAGGGAAGGCCCTGTGGCTCACACTGTGGCCAGACATAGAGCAGAGAAGGGGAGGACAGAGTGTAGGGCAGGGCTGGGAGAAATTGGGAGGGCCTCACATTATGGATGCGGAAGAGACAGAGTGCCACGACGTGGGTGCACCATTTGGCCCCAGCCCCACAGGTGCAGCTGCAGGAAGTGACCCGGCAGCGGTCGAACATCACAGCCACGTTGTAGGCCCCTTTGGGGGGGACCATCTGGGGAGGCACCACTGTAGCACTCAGGTGAAACCCTGGGCAGAAACATGGACACGGTCAGAGAGAGCTGCCAAGATGTGGGTCCCCTCCCTTGACCGTGATCCTGCAGTTATTCAGACAACCTGCTCCAGGTTCTTGCACTGAGTCCATGACTCAGAAGAGAGGGGGTGGGAGGAGCAGAGGGTGCCATAGGGCATGACAGGAACCTCACCTATTTGCAATGGGTCCTTCACAGCCCTCATGCGGAAGAGCTGGTCCCCTCGCTGGAACTCATCTGCACTGCCATTGGCCAGGCACGAATACAGCCTGAGGGTGAAGAAGAGGACATGGCCACAACTCAGCAAATAACCTTCAACAGACCCTAACAGAGACCACAATGCCCCAGGCTCTCTCTCCAGTGTAACTCCCTCTTGGGGAAAATCCTAGGCACTCCCTCCTCCCCTTGTCTTCCTCTCACCACAGCCCCAAATACAATATCTCCTTTGTTCTGGGGAAAGCTAGTAGACAATGTGGGATATTAGGACCCCATTCCCCACTACTGGTCCTTTAGTTCCAACCCTCTCCGCCTCACCGAATATCCTCTTCATTCTCAGGGAAGCTCCAAAAAGCAATTCGGAGCTGTAGCTGCTCAGGCACTGGGGGGTAAACTTTCTCTACCACTTCAAATGGGATGTGAAATGCCACCTGCTTTGCTGACAGCTCCACCAGTGGAATCACCAGTCCATCTTTGGAAATAAAGATTGGGGTGGGGGGAAAGAGAAAGAAAAATGAATAGGGAACAGGGTTACTTGGCACAATGCCAGTGCTACATCCTGGGCCCCACCTTCACTATGAAATAAAGGGGGGACCTGGATGAAAAACCAAGGAACCCTCCTTCCAGACTAACCCTAAAGACTCCATCTGGGGGAAGGGAGCTAGACAACCCCCAACCCTCAGCCTGCTATCTAAGGTCTGAACAGAATACACCAGGAACATTCCAGGAAACTGCTGGCCAGACAGCTGTGTTCCAGGACCCTACCTAACAAGTGACCCCTCTTACATGGCTCATACCTAATTTCCCAATTATCAGTACTTTAGATTCATATTACACTGTTACTGTACCTCCTCTGGCATTCTCTGACTGCTTTTTTACAATCCCTTTTTTCTCTAGCTGACTCCAGGTCCCCATCTAAGGAGGGAAGATAGAAACAAGCCCAGAAGAATTAAGAGAGGAATTCCAGAAGCAAGAGAGGTTGCTTGCCTTTGGCACACCTGAACTCTGACTTCCCACACTGGAGAGCCTGACAGGGAGATAGATTATCCCAGAGGAACCTAGCTGCCACTCCTGGAATCACCTGGAGTAGGATGGAGTTACCACTTAAGAAGGTTCTCCACACTGTTTTAGTCAAAAAGCAGTGGTAACACAACAGACTGCATACCTCACCAAATCACAAGTTAGATTAGAAAACAGATCAGAAAATCATGGTGCTGAATGAAACCTTTAAACAAAAATTAAACCCCTTCTTTTTTTGTTAGAGAAATTGTGGGTTTAATGAACAATCATGCTAAATCCCTTCTTTTACAAGTGAGCAACTGAGGGTAGCCTAGGGTTGGGGGAAAGGGGTGGAAGTGCTATGCTTTTCCAGATTTTAACCTGTCCAGGTAGATACCAATTCAGTGAAACTCTTTGTCACCATTCAGTTACCACTCCCAAAGGGAGTGTGCTCTAAACCCCAAGGCTACCCACACATGCACATATGAAAGAAGCAGGGAGGCCATCAGAGACCCACAGTGAAACTGCCCATGATCTGTGTGTGTGTGTGTGTGTGTGTGTGTGTGCATGCACATGCACAGGGCATGTGCTGTCTCTCCAACTGAAGTTGAATACTACTACTCCTAAACAGTGACACATGCAAATTTCTCTCTGTCCCAAAAGGGTGCCAGAAACTTCTGCTGTGCAGTTTGGAAAACAAGACTCTTGGGATGGCCAGAGTAGAATCACACAAATCCCACCCCTTAACTTCTGAGAGAAGGAAGGTAAAGAAACTGAGCCTCCATGGAAGCCTAGGACAAAAACTGTACCATGAGAAAGGCAGGGAAAGGATGTTGTGAGTCTTGAGGTTTCTGGAGCTTCTTTTATGCATCACTGTCCCTTCTATCCCTTTAATAAAAGCAAAATTCTTCCCCACACTAATCAGTTTATTCACTGAAAGACCCAAAGATGCGAGAAATTCACAGCGAAACTCAACAAAAATACTTTATAAGGAGAACCCAGAGACAATTACCCTCACTCTTCCCCAGACCCCAAATGGTGAAAACCTAAGGCCCCAATCCAGTGGTCCCAGCCTTGGCTCTGACAGATGTTCATTGTGGCCAGGAGAGAAGGCTCTGGTCTAAACCTATGGGCTAAGGAAGCTCCTCTCATAGGCCAGTTCACCTCCACTTTCCTCCGGGTGAAACCCCATCTTCTTGGTGCAGCTGGGATTGGAGATAACCGCCCTGAAGCAAGAACATCCCAATGCACTTTGCAATAAGGTGACACACTTCAAGTGGTCACTTCTTCAGTACTTCCGGACACAATTTCCCGCCTGCCCAGATTCCCTTCTCCTTTACTTTGATTTATCTCATGCTGAACTGTAAGTATTCCGAACAAAAAATCTGAGACCCCTCCCTGAGTGCAGTTCTAAGGCAAAGGTACAACAAAAAATCTACTTTCTGTTGCTAATCCTATCCAACTCAGGATTTCTCTGCCATCCCTCTAACACACATTCACACACGCACATAAACGCGCGCACGCGCACACACACACACACACACACACACACGCACGCCAGTGCAGAGAAGACTGAAAGGAATGAATCTGTTCAGGCCCCCAGAATGCCTTGCCTTAAGCAGTCCACCCCAGAAGGGCCGGAAAAGGGAGTCCTGAAGTCCGTTCTAAGCCTGGGACAGCTCCCGATCCCGGACAGCTCCCGAGCAAAGCCAGAGCAGGACTGCTTGCTCTCCACGCTCCCCACCCCTCCCGCTCACCCTCACCTCGCATTCTGGTACCGCCACTGCCACCTCCGCCACCGCCGCCAGTGGGAGAGTTGGGGCCCGCTGACTGTTTGCGCCATCCCCGCCAGTTCTGGCAGAGGCTCTCGGCCTCGGATATGAAGGAACAGAGCGAATCCTCCTCAAAGCGGTCCGAATCCTCGAATGAGAAGCGCTCTCCATCCTCCCACTCCGCGAACATCAGCTCCATGGGACCGGCACCCCCCGGGGCCGGGTCCCCCCCCGCGGATCCCGGGCCTGGGCCGCCGGCCGGGGACTGCGGGGAGGCCCGGGGCCTGAGGGGCGAGCCGGGGCTGGGGGTGGCCGGGGCGCTCAGGGCGGCCGTGCCGGACGAAGATCTTAAGCCTGGGAGAGATACGGGACCCAGCCTCGCCAAACAGCGAGGTGCAAACGGGGATCGTGGCCAGTCCCGGAGACTCAGGGCCCGGACCGAGCGCTCGGCGGCCGGGGCCTCTAGGTGGCTGCGGCACCGCCTCCCCTATCAGCTGATCTGAACTTCCGGCCGCGCCAGCCACCACCACTTCCGCCCTCGGGCGCTCTGGAACCCGGCCCGGTACGGGCGGATGGAAGGGACATGTTTGTTTAATTGCTGTATTTCCTGCCTTTTTTCTCGAGCCCACCCTCGGACACCATAAGAGGAAACCAATCCTCCAAGATATACGAAACGACTACAGATCCCGGCAATAATTCGGCGTCCATAATGTCCCGAAGGCATAAGCAGCCGCCATGCATGCCGGGAATCGTAGGCTGTCAAGAAACAACACAAAAACCATTGGATGGAATTATTGTACTAACTCCCGATAGGCCCCAGGGCCGTATCACTTTCTGGGAGTTGTAGTCCAGAAGCCGGCATTCCAGAATGCTTTTTATAGGGTCTAATTGGAGAAGCACCAGGAATAGGAGGCATTCGATTTCAGAAAATTGTGCTGATTGCCAGTGCGGCTTTAGAGTCTAGGGATTCTTAACCTTTTTTGTGCCATGAAACCTTTGACAGTCTAATGAAATCCATAGACCCTTCTCAGATTGCTTATAAATGCATAAAATTACAAAGGAAACCAATTATATTGAAATACAGTTATCAAGATATTAATATAAATTTGTAACATAGGAGTGCTTCTTTACACATTAAATAACAGGTTTGGCAGCAAGTATAACAAATATCTTTCTGAAGCTAGTGATGAGAATATTTTGAGATGCTTGCAAAGCCTGTATGTAGTGTGATATGAAAATACTGTCATTTCATATAAGGATTGCTAATGCTGCTGTGATTTGTTTCCCACAGTCTTAAATGAAATGATAAATTTCAGTTGAGGTTAAAGATATAATTTTTTTCCATCGAAGTTCACAGACCTCTTACTGGGAGTCTGTAGACCACAGGTTAAGAACTCCTAAATCTAGTCCAACGGGCCAGAACACTGAATTTCTTCCTTTAACCAAAAGTCTCAGCTTGCAGAACTAGGCAGTTGCACAGGGCTCTACCCAAGGAGTATGAGGACTATGGGAAGAGGTAGCTGTGGGAATAAATATTAAATGCTATACAACTGTTCCTAATATTGGAGGTCGCAAAAGTAAATGAGTTCAGCAACCAAGAAGGTAACTTAAATGAGGTGGACTAGGGGATATACTGAAGATAACTGAGAATTAAGTCTAAATTTCACCATTTGGGAGAGGTACAGAAGTGACAAGGACATTGCAGAAAAGGGACAAATAAAAATCAGCTCTACCTGATTGTTCTCATATGGGAATGAGAAACTAGGGCTGCCAGGTTTTTTATTTTTGAAGAAAAGATAAAAAGTGGGTTTTTTTTAATAAGACATTTTCCTATTCCTGAATGCTAATTTTAACTAATTTTAAAACAATTTTTTTAACTGTGTAGCCAAAATACATCCGCAGAACCTTTCTGTCACCAGTTTATGAACTTCTGATTAGTCAGGGAGCACCTTATACAAGTGCTCCAGCCCAACCCAACTCCAGAACCAAAGAACATGCCAGGCAACAAGTTCCCCATGAATTTTAATACAGACTGACTTACAGGAGGATTTTTTCCTAAAAGCTGCTGGTTGAGAACTGGAAGTCAATGATCTGCGCAAACCAGAGAGGCATGCCTTATATAGTTCAGCAGAGCCTCACTAGATTTGGTTACAAAGGAGACTCAGCTGAGTCTCCTCAAAGTTGATTTCAGAAGAGCCTCAGGAGATGTGGTTACAAAGAAACCTCAGCTGAGTCTCTTGAAAGTGGCTGCCGCAAGAGGCTGTGCACACAATAGTCACTACAGATGATAGCAAAAAGCTCTGCATAAAGGCAGACGTCAACATCCCTAGTATATCTAACAACAAGGGCACTAACTGCTGTAAGGAACTTCAAATGCAGGAAGACAAAACAAGGGTTTCTGTTCTAGGGGAAATCAGGGAACTCAAACTTCAGGGTCTAGGGAAAGATGCAGGGTTCAAGTTTGGACGGTGTACCCAATCTACAATGAAAGCCCAAGTTCTCTTCGGAGGATTTTATTTCAAAATAAAACATAACTTCCACCCAGATCATGATTCCAAAGGGTTAAAACAGTGTTTTGCCTAGTTCTGCCCTTCACAGAGAGCATGCAGTGCAAACGTCTCTAAAATGCTTCCAACACAGTTCTCAGAAGCTGAAAACCAGTCATTGAAAATGCCTCTCCATTTTTTTTTCAGCTGACGTGAGGTTTGTTAGGAAATCTCTGTATCAACTTATTCAGTTTCTTGGGAGGTAAACTCCCAAACTCTCCCAGGGTCTCCTGGGTTGGTCTCGTCTTGCGGGCTGCCTGAAAACACAGAACAAAAACAAGAATGACAGCTTTAAAGTCCTGACCTAAGGAACAATAGTTCTCACAACGCCCCCAAAAAACACAAAGATAATAACCAGCCCACAGAGACTGATCTTTTCTCAGTCCCCTGGCCACTTACAAATGACTTGATGATGTGAAGCTACTACACTAGCTAGCAATTAAGTCTAGCTGGAAACCAAACAAACTGCCCTCAGATTAGCTTCAAACTATCCTTAGTTCCATTTCAGACAGTAATGTCTAATCAAACAAGAATTTAAATTTTACAAAGTGGTTGTAGCCATTCATTACCTCATTCGACACTCCAAAAATTCTCTGAGGTGGGTATTAATATTATTAACCTCGCCTTACATATGGCAAAACTAAAGCTCAGACCAGTGACATAAATCGCTCAAGATCACAGTCATCACAACGGTAACCTTTCTCACTTTGGTGTGCAGTAGCCCCCAAAACTTTCCTCGCCCTTTTAGGCTTAGAGGGCTTTCCTATCACCTAACAAGGGGCCAGGTGAATCGTTACTTGTATCTCCCCATTTTCCTCCTGAGAGGGCAACCCAGGAGGCTTCTGTCACCTCAGCCTTAGAAGCACAATCGAAGAAGTCCTGGATCTCTTTTTTGCACGCTTCGTCACGGAATTCATTCTGCTTCCAGCAAGCCATCATCAACGACATCTCCGTAATACATGTGGCCTCTGGATGGGGCAGAACCGGGGGACCCAGTCACAAGACTTTTGCCTAACTGCCCTCCCACCCAGCGGCCCGCCCGTCCCCCTCCCGCTTCCTCAGATCTGACTGCTCACCGCCCTTCTCCCGGCGCCGTTCCCCGACGCGGTCAGCTAGGATGAGGGGCTTGTTGGGTTTCAGTACAGGTTTCCGCGGATTCCCCAACCGGGCCAGGCGGCCCCGCAAGCTGGGCGTCGCCATTGCGCACCGAGCACCCGGCAGCCTCTGCGGCGCCGTACGTGACCCCGCGTAACCCTTACGGGCTCGACGAGGCCTGCGCGGGATTCACCGAATGTTCGGCGGTTCGCTGGCTTCAACCTACTTGTCTTTGAGCGTGGCCGTCTCGATTCGTGGTCCGGACACCAGCCGGGTACATCCGTCAGCCGGTCAGAATACTTCTGGGGATTCGTCTGCCGGCCGAGACGACTCTTTGTGGCCTCCGGGCCCTGAAGCCTGGGGCAGTACAGGGGACATGGGACACGCAGGAAGAACCGTGATAAATGGACATTCGTTTCTGGTGGTAGGAGGTAGAGGGCTAATGATGTAGGCAATGGCAGAGAGGATGGGAGAGGATCAAAATAGGAGACTTGAAGATGTTAGGTTGGAGAAAGACTTGTTTTAATTGTCCCTATAAGGACTGTTGTTTTTGACTCCCTGTAGAGCCACTCCAAAGCCGCGAAGAAAAATTAGATTCACTGATTTTAACTCTATTACTTAGCTACCGTTTGCTCATTTGTAATTTCATTGGGCTGGGTGAGGTTTGAGCACTTGCATGTTCATCTTATTAACTCGCACCAATTCTGTGAAGATAACTTTATAGTATTCCTATTTATAGACTTGGGCCTTCAACTGTGCTGCCTAACTTCATCAGACTTGGTTCTAAGTGATTTTGGGCTGCTTACAAAACTTGAGTCCAGAGATTTGTGCAGATTCCCAAAGCATTTCCAAATAAGTTCCAAAAAGTGTTTTTGGTAATGGAAGCATAACATGAATAAGCTTATAGTTTGTAAGATGACTACCTTGGAGAAGTAATATTTATTTGGATGTGTAAATTTGGTGTGTTCAAATCCGTTACCCCAGATTTTTAGAATACTCCAATTGATCTCTATATGGCTGGTTCTTTTTCTTCCTGTAAGTCTCAGTTCACGTCAGAGAAGCCTTTCCTGACTTCTCACAACCCATCACCATCAGTTGCACCATCTGCCCTGGTCTGTTTTCTTTTTAGCACCTTTCACGATCTGAATTATTCATTTACTGTGTATAGCTTTGCCCACCCCTACACACACTTAAAAAGTAAGCACCATGAGAGAAGGGACCTTGTCTAATCCATTGCTGAATCCTCAGTAAACGGTGCCAATAAATACTTGTTGAACAAATGTTTGTAATATTTTTTGCAAGTCTCCAACTGTTACTTTGCCCACCCCAGAAAAACAACCAAGCAGAAGACACAATTTTTTAAAAAAAAAAAGCAATTTATTATACAAAATGAAACCTGAGATAACAGAAAATAGCAACACTTGTAGTAATAAAGGCATCAGACCCATTCACCACCCCTACTTCAGTAGCATAAATAAAACCAAGTCCAAGTAGACATTTGTACCACCAATAACCCCAGCCTTGTAGTGAGTGAGCCTGCTGTTGTGTACAGAGAAAATTTATATTGCCTGCTTTGTTCATAGGGAAAGTGAAGCCTTTAGTTGGTAAGTATCATGTGGCTATTCCTGTCCCACCTAACCTTGTGGGAAGTGTAGTACCTGGTTTACCCTGCTCTTTTGTGAGTACTCATGTGGTGACAGGAATACTGGGAAGTACTGACCACAGAGCAGGCCTGAGTCTTCAGCCATAATCATTTATAAACAGCCAGTCTACTTTGTACATATAAAGTGCAAAAGAAATGCTAATATGAGCTGCTATAATTAGACAGAAGGCTGGTTACACCACACATAACCTTCACTTACACTTTTTATTGCACATAATAAAATTTGAGCCCTAACTTAATTTACTCTTGTGTAGTAGGTATTTTGCACTTTAAATTAGTGTCTGCATTTAAAAAAGATTGAAAGCCTAGAAATCAGTTTGCATTTGACTTCTTTTGTGGGCATCAACTACAATATCAAAATTTTAACAGATATATTTTTCAAAGTATTCTTCCCTCTTGTTTTTTATGCAAAAGCCCAAACAGATAAAGCAAACTTTCCACAGTATTATGAAGGGCATTTTATATTAAAGAATAAAATGAAAAAAACAAACAAACAAAACAGTGAAATCCAGCCTCAATTACAGCTTTCCTTGGTGGCCAAATCCTTAGAAGTCATCATATTAAGTGTGGACGCTACCTGTTGAAGCATCTAAAATCTATGTATACTAATTTGCAACCAACTGTATTGATAAGCTATGGAACATCCCTAGTGTTATGAATATGGCATTATCACCTGAGTAAGCTCTAAGGCCCAAGGTATTCTTTCTTGTTACACTGCCCCCAGAAAAAGCTAATAGTCTCACTGTCTAGAGGAAGTTAGGCTGTCTGTTCAAAACAGCAATAGAAGGGTTTGGCTGCATTCCCAAATCTGCCTGACAAAGCTTTTTATTTAGCCAGCCACTTGTGGTGGCATAAATCTCTTGCCTTGCCTCCTAAACAGCTTCAGTTTAGGGCTTTGAGTAGGGTCCACCATAATGTAGTCAGCGATTACCAAAAAAGTTGTTCAGATATCAGTAATAAGAGTGAACAAAGCTGGAATAGTCATTCCACTTAAAGTGAAAAATGCTAGAGATGATTACTAGAGCTGTGTTTCTGCAGCTTTCTCTACCATAATTTCCATTACTCTTTGGGGAATATGGGTCTTTGTAGCTTACAAAAATTTTTAAAAAGGGAAGAGTTCATTAGGCAGACAGTGAAGAACAAAGACTATCAAAAAGTTGGACTTTGATTTATATTGGCCTATTTTAACATTTCAATAAATTTTAACTTTGTTTGCTATAATTTCCAGCCTTAGTCTCCACCTCTAACCTAAAATAGATCAGGGAAAATAATTGAGTACTTATGTTTCAGTAGAGAAGGAATTCCAAATATGTCCTAGATAAGAAGCAAACCAGGAGTAAGAAAAGCTGCCAAAACTATGGCCAACTTAACAGAGGGAAGAATGAATGTGGGAATAGTGGCAAGGTTACAGCATCTTCACCAGAAATTGTGGAAAAGGAAGGAAAAAACAACTAAAATTATAAGTTTGACATGAAAGACAAAGTAAATGATATAAAAAATACAAATTCAGAGACCCAGAATACAACCTACCAGAAGTTTTGCTTCACCAGCAACCTAACAGTTTATAAAGCAAGAGATGGGGAAGGGAGATTATTAGGGAAGATACTGCATAATAAGAGGTTTTGGGGAATAGAATAAGAGTTTTAAGACCCCAAACCTGACTCATCTTACCTCCTTGTTAGGTACTAAGGTGATGTTCCATTCACAAGTGAGAGGATGAAATGGATAAAGAAATGAGCAGTCCTTGAAAAATTCTTGTGTTCAGTTTTTCTTGAACCATCACCGTGAAGCAAATGGATGTTTCAGGCTTCTGTTTCCCTCAGAACCAAGAACTGAATGCCTCCACCTCCCCTTCAAGGAAGGCCCTATTACCACCAGCTGAGACCTTAGCTACACATATTAGAATAAAATATCAATGGCTATAACTGGAATTTCTTGAATCCTTGATAAGACCATTCATTACAGGTCAGTGCAGCAGATGTCCCTTATGTCCCAGGGTAGAATAAGGACTTCCCATCTCCTTAGTTCTACAAAGTTGAAAGATTCTCACAAGGGTAACTAGAGGTTTTGGTTCCTTTTCATGAAGATCTCATGTAGGTAATTCCAAAATTTTTTCTGCTGTGTTTCATTGTTGTGGATCATGGCAGTGAGAGCTTCCCCCTGGTCCAGACCTTGCCAATAATCTTGCAGCCACATCTCCTTCCAGCTGAAACAACAAAATGGGGTTGGATTATGGAAACTCAGCAACAGCTATGGGTCCTGCCTCTCTCTTGAGTGGAGCCAAAAAATACCTTAAGCAGATAAGAATGGCTTCTGGCTAGGACAGGGCTCTGCTGTGAAGGGAAGGAAATATGAAGTAGATCCAGCATTACCACAAGTGACAGGCAGCAAACCACAAACATACAACCCACTCAGTGAGTTAAAATTCCTGGCTTGTCTGCTTCTGGTTCCCAAATGTAGAGAGAGTTCAGAGGTAGGCAGAGCAGTAGCCAGACTACTTAAACAGTAGCCTCCCTAAGGGAAGTAATGGAGCAGGAGTTTTAGATCTTTTAAGTTGTACCTTTATTCCAATAATTTAAATGAAGGTGAAGTGGCATCCAGGGTCTAGAAAAGATCATAACTTGAATATCTCCTTTTTAAAAAAAGGCCTTTGTTTTACACTTTTCCTCTAGTAAATCATAATGTTATGTTCAGCACATAATAAATTAGAAAATACTTGATGGAGGACTCCACCAGGAACAAACTGTCAGCAGCGCCCATAAGCAGCCCTTTGCTGTCCTCTACTGTTCAAGTCCATCTCTGCAGGCCAAAATAGCAACCTCTCTCAAAGTGAAGTCTCAGGATGTCTCTTCCAACAGCCGTGGTTTGCTGCAAGTGGCTTCAAAGTGTTCCCACCCCACCTCTCATGCTGCCCTTGTTTCCCAGTGCCACCAGCCTTCTGCTAGTTAGTACAGTAGCCACTTCACTTCCCTTCCAACCCACACTGTGCACCACTGGCAATTAATCTTTGGAAAGCATTCCTTTGATTCTCTCTAGGGTGAACATATAAAATTATCCAAACTAGGACACTTTTAAGAATGAAAGGAGAGCAATATAGCACATAATTATGCTACGTTACCATGTGTAAACCCTATGCTAGTCAAACTTCCCTCAAAATACGATCTGTGGAATAAAAAGTACTTGTAAAGCCCACCTGGGGAATTCTCGATATTCTTGCAAGTGTCCAGTTTAGAAGGCCAGGTCCTTGATCTTAGGGCTTGCCCTTAAGAAGCTTGTTATTGCAAAGGAGAGGCTGAGCCTACTTATAATTGTGCCTAAGAATCACCTCCAGAGAACCTCTTTTGTTGCTCAGATGTGGCCTCTCTCTCTAAGCTAACTCTGCAGGTAAATTCACTGTCCTCCCCACTAGGTGGGACATGACTCTCAGGGGTATAAATCTTCCTGGCAACGTGGGACATGACTCCAGGCTATGAGCTTGGCCCTGGCATCATGGGATTGAGCAAGCCTTCTCGGACCAAAAGGGGGAAGAGAAGTGAAATAAAATAGTTCCAGTGGCCAAGAGATTTCAGATGGAGTTGTGAGGTCATTCTGGAGGTTATTCTTATATAATATGTATTTTTTCTTTTTTTTAGTTTTTAGTGTATTAGAATAGCTAGAAGAAAATACCTGAAACTGTTGCTGCAACCCAGTAGCCTTGATTCTTGAAGATGATCATATAACTATATAGCTTATATGGTGTAACTGTGTGATTGTGAAAACCTTGTGGCTCATACTTGCTTTATCCAGTAGAAATATGGGGACAAGAAATAAATGAATAATGGGGGGGTGGGGTATGAGATGTTTTGGGTGTTCTTTTTTGCTTTTATTTTAATTTTTCTTAGTTTTATTTTTTCAAGTAATGAAAATGTTCAAAAATTGTGGTGATGAAAGCACAACTATATGATGGTACTTGAAAAACTGTACACTTTGGATGATTTTATGGTAGGTGAATATATTTCAATAAAATTGCACTAAAAAAAATACCATCTTTGTATTCCTTATCCCCACTGCCACCATATAGCAGGTGTCCAAAAAAGAGCTAAGTCAATTTTCAGACATCCAAACTCCTGAGCCTGGTGTTCAAGGCTATCTACAGCCTGGCCCCAGTTTATCTGCCCAACTTTGTCCCTCCCTCATCACTTCAAAGCAAAGAACCTCTGCCTAGTCTTTGTTGAAGCACCATTGCAAACAATGTCCACATCAGTTGATTTTCATGTTGTTTTGAATAGTTTACATCTTTCATTGAGCATTTTCACAATGTTTGCCTTCCCCACTAGACCCTTGACACCATAAAGTCAGAGTGAGCCCATGTCGTAATTCCCTTATACATTATCCCTTCAGCCCCTAGTGCAAGTTCACTGCCCACACTAAAGCCCTTCAACAAATAATTTGACTTGACAGCTGTGGGGACCCAACAACCCTTACCTGTCATTCTCAGGAATCTCTTCCACATTGCCAAAGCCAGGTGTGGGCACGGGGCAGTCCATGTGTGAGGGCTGGGCAATGTGAGGCTCAGGGACAGGGATGTCCCCAGGAGAGGCTGCATGGGCTTTCTCAGCATCCAGGCGAGCTAGTTCATGGTCACAGACGAAACATTCGAAGCCATTGAGGTAGTTAGGCAGTAAAGGATCATTCACTCCCCACTCCCGATGCTTCAGGCTATCCAGAAGGAACTGGTTGGTGATGCCCCCAGGTTGCTTGTAAGCCAGGTATTTCATATATTCCTCATCATTCTTGTCCAGAAAGTCGATAAACTCAGCCAGTTTCTGAGGTGACTCAAAGTCATTAATCAGGATGATGGAATGATTGTTGGGCATCCAATCCCTCACAGAGGGAGAGCCGCGGTACACGGGCACAGCACCCAGATGCATCGGGCGCCACAGTTTTTCTGTCATGTAGTCGTCACAGATGGCATTTTCGAGAGCCAAGTGGAACTTATAGCGGGACAAGAAGGCCAAGAGCTCTGGATCCTCAGTGGTGGCTGTGGCGGTGTCCTGTAACCGTGCGGTGGGCAGCTCCCGATTTTGCAGGCATTTCCCATATGAGTCCACCTGAGTGGGGTAGAGGATACGGCTGTCAAGCAAGGGTGCAGGAGGGCAGCACATCACCTGGACACCAGGAGTCCTGGCCTCAGCCTTAACCGCACCCACCCCTCCCAGCCCCCGCCACGCCCTCACCCACCGGGATGTAGCGCATGAGCTCGCGCACGTAGCGGTCCCGGTCGGCGGGCACGTCGCAGTGGGACTGCAGATAGAGCAGCGGCGCGTAGCCGCGGCGGCGCCACTCCGCGCGCTCCCGGAGGGCAGGCGCCGCGTGGCGCAGGTAGGCGGCCCCGGGCAGCCACTGCAGCGGCAGCGGGTAGTCCGAGTGGCGGCTGAAGGTAGCGGTAAGATTGAAGAGGCGGATGCCCGGCGCGTGGCTCAGCAAGAAGTTGTTGAGGGGCGACTCTTCGTGCAGGAGCGCCCAGCTCTGGTGCGCCAAGCGCGGCAGCGGCGCATCCGACGCGCGAAAGTCGGTGCCGTAGAAGAGCAGCGCGCGCGTCCGCGAGTCCCCCTGGATACGTCGGTCCCGGGACGCCAGGCAAGCGCCGCGCGCGCACTCGATGCGCTCGGAGTCTCCTGGGAAGTGGGGAAACAGCCCCGGGCTCCACCACAGCAGCACCGGCAAGTACACCACCTCCTCCCTCTCTGGCCGCGGACTGCCGGGACTGCGCGCCACCCCTACCGCGCCCAGCGCCGAGGGCGGCCGGAAAACCGCGCCGTCCCACGGCTCCGCCCACTCCATCTCCCCGCCGGCCTCCATCTGCGCCATGGGACGAAAGCCGTTAGCCACACTGACACTAAGTACCCCCAGGGCGGCAAGCACAGCCCTGGTGCGGCCGGCCGCCATGTTACTTAGGCAGCCGGCGGTCCTCGGACAGCTCAAGACCCCGCCCCGTGGTGACAAGGCGAGCTGAGGCGATCCTACGCCACTGGGCACGTGACACACACGCAGCTCTGCTAAGACGGGCACTTCTTTGTAGCTGCGCCGCCTGGTAGGACTGGCTGACAGGAAAGTGAAACGATGCCCGAGTAAAGACAAAGCTATTGGTTACATCTTAATTTATTTTATTTCTTTACAAATTAAAGATGCATTGAAAAATAAACCAATGAAGAAAAATGAGAGGTCCAGAGCAGGGGCATCCCAGGCTGGGAGCCGGCAAGCCCTGCCACCTCCAGCCTAGCCCTTGTCCTGCCCCAGCCAGTTGGGGTTGGAAGATAACTGTCAGCCACTCCGTCTATACCACAGCCTGGGTGATGTCCAGGCAGTAGAGAACAGCTCCAGCAGCCTCTGCCTCTCTCCCCAACAACCCCCAGCTTGGAGAGGCAGTGTTCCAATGGGAACTCAAGAGTGGAATGTGGGCTGGCTCTGTGAGGTATTACAAGTTGATGACCAGGCTCCCTACAGAACCATCCAGTGTTGGGGCCTCTCCAGCTGGAACGCAGGCTGGTACCTCCCAGGTCTTAGATGCTTTGCAACTCAGTTCCCAGGCTCATTCATCTCTGACAATGTGTCTCTATCCAATCATTGTAGGAGAAAGCAGTGGAAGTAGAAAGAAAGCTAATCAACCACCCTCAGTAACTCTGACCCGGCCCAGGAAGGACCAACCGCTTTTCTCTCCACCACTTGTGGTCTGTACCCCAGCTCTTGTGCACCTGTATGTTTTATCCCTAATATAGGAAGTTGTTGATGACACTGAGCTGAATTAGCCCCCATCTGTAATAAACCTAGGATTACCACTCCTTCCTGCCTGGCCTCTCTTCTTGGAGTCTGGTCCAAAGGGACACATAATATTGCCAAGGTCTGGGTGCCTCTAAACCCCCAACACCGAATCATATACAGTGAAATGAGAAACTACATTCATTACGACAGGATTAGCAGGAAAAGGAGGGTGGAGTGAGGGGGTGGGGACACCTTTCAGCAGCAGGATATGACAGAGTGGTAGGATATTTGGGCCCAGAAAGGTGTCTCATACCTCCCCTCCCCACAAAGAGACTGAGGTGGCTTCAGCTTATATGACTTATAAGATATGGAACTGTCCTAGTTTCTCTGCTGTCCTGGGATACGTTCTGGAAGCTGGCCTGGGACTTACGCCATTTACCCACTTGCTCTAACTGAGTAGCTGCCGAATCTCCTTGTGCATATGACAGAGAAAGTCCACATAGGATGCTCCCCCACTCAGGCTCTTGTCTTCCACCAGGAAGTGCTTGAACAGCATCTCCAACTTGTCCTCCTGTTTCACAATGATAAGCTGTGGCCAGAACACAGGGTCATAAGGCAGGGCCAAAAGGAATGAAACATGCCCCGAAAGCCCACCACTGCCCAGTCGCTTACTCCCCACTGCCCTTCCAGCTGAGGACTTAACAAAGTAAGAAATCCAAGTTTCAGGATCAGTGTTACCTTCATGTACCGCGATCTCTGTGCCCTGAAGCTATCGATGAGGCTTCGCACCTTCTTGGACAGCGGATTATCCAGAACTGGCAGTACACTCTGGAACACAGACATACTCCTGAGTCTAGTCAAGTGGGGTGGCACAGATTTCCACATCATCCGAAATGAGGAAACCTGGGAAGAAGGATATCCTCCATTCCCCACAGGTGTTCCCTGATATTTAAGGGGCATAGCACAATGGCTTTATTGGCACTCACTCTTTATCACAAATGCCCTTCCACCCCCATAGTCTCCTTGACTCCCTGCCCTCACCAAGCCACTGGTGATCTGACTGAAGGAGGAGACGCCGAACAGGCTCTGGACAATACCCTGCTGGACACTTGCTCCCACCCAGAGGAAAAGGTTGAGCCCATTCTCCAGCAAGTATATATCCCCATTGCTGAGACGTTCTTCAGATGCTCGAACTGCTGGTGGTTCAGTGGTATTCTCTATAGGAGACTTTGTCTAGACAAAAGGAAGGAGGCAACAAGTTACAAAGAACCATGAGATACATCTGCCTCACAAAAAAAGAAAGAAAAAAAAATTCAGAAAGCTAAGTCCCCAGAGACCACCCTTTCTGGAGTCTCAGTAACTCTCGCAGTATGAAAGTTACATCAGATAATGTATGTAAAGACAAACTCATTAGTGTCAGATAATGTTAGCCCTCCCCCTCCTCCTTCTAAGATGCCCTTTCTGCAGCACGTCTCACACTCCAGCCCTCAATCGCACCAATGGTAGGAGCCGAGGATAGAAGAAGACGTTGGTCTCAGCCACATCCATGGAGGTAACCAGTTGTTGGATGTAGGCACGGTCATCAGTGGTAACTTCAGCTCCAGGCTGCAGGACATCGCTCTTCAACACACAGTTCAGGTAAACTGGGAGGAGCTTCATGCACTCAGGAAGGATCAGCTGAGGGGGTTATCAAAATAAAGGCAGTATCATAAGAATCCCTCCCAAATGCAAAATTTGCCTCAATAATCCCTCCTCCAATAGGCTTGCCCCACCTGTCCTGCAGAGGAGGGGCTGGCACAGTTCTTTCGATAGCAGGCCAGGATCTGGGCACACTGGGTGATGAGAGTGTCACGTACGGTCTTCACAGGACTGTTCAGGACCCCCCGGTATGCTGGATGAGAAAAGGATCAAGCACGGTCACTAATTGGCACTCCGTTACTTGCGCCTTCCCACCATCACGCCTACCCAGAAATCCTGAATTGTTGACTATCCTGGGCTTTTCAGCCCCAATCCCACCCTGCCCTGCCTCTGCCCTCACCAAACTTGGCCATGTAGTTGATGAGCGTGTCAGTCTCACAGTTTCGATACAGATCAGCCAACTGGGTGCAGCAGTTCAGGGCCAGGTTGTGGATGCGAAGCCGACGCTGCCCTGCACAGCTGGTGTAGAGCAGGGCACACTACGCAAAGGGAGAAAGGGGGAACTCGCACCCTGTCCTCACAAAAGCCCTCTAAAAACTGCCCCTTTGCTATATGTTTTTGGAATAGAGAAAAGACTGAGCCATCCCTTCCCCAGCCTCTTCTTCCAGTCTTCTCTACCCACCTCTCACCCTCTCCCCTGCAGCCTATTTCTAACCAGTGAAATGACACCCAACACTTCCTCTCCAGCCCCTGCCTCCCGCCTGCCACCTGCAGGAGGGCTCCACTCTCTTCGTTGAGCCGATCATCATGCTTAAACTCCACAGTCACCGTCTTGTCCCCATCCAGTCCAGCCAGCTCCACATCTGTTGTGTTGCTCATGTAGAAAGCCCCAAAGAAATCTACAGCACGGATACCTGAGGCCACGTGGACAGGGTCAGAGCTAAAGGTAAAGCAGATGCCATGTGCCTCCCTCCCAGATTTAGTCCCCCACCTGCTCTTCTCCAACCAGGACTGACCAGTGCTTGTCCGGACCCGCATCACAGCATCAAATCCAACAATCTTCTGCATATCCCGACGCAGGTCACTCAGGAACCGTTCCTGGTCATTCTCCACCTGCAGCCCCCCAGGCCCAGAGCCACATGACTAACTACTAACTCACCTTACAGACAGTCTCCCTGCCCTCCTCTACTCTACAAATCCTGTTTAATAGCAATACTATAATAGTGAAAATGTTAATAATCATGTTAATGATGATAGCTTTTAAGCACTTATATACAAGGGACTACACTAAGTGCTTTACATATATCGTATTTAATTCAGATGACAAGTCCTAATTAATAAGCATTAAAACTCCATTTTAGAGATGAAGAAACAGAGAGTACATAAGTAATTTATCCCAGGTCATACTGCTAGTAGGTGGTAGGCCTGATTATCAACCCAGGACTGATTCCAAGCCCCATGCTCTTAACTACTAATTCTTGTGGCTCTTTTCTTTACACTATACAGTCTTCTCCTCTAACACTATTCCTACAAGTGAGTCAGCAACTATGGAGCCACTCCACAGGTAGGCAGACATTCCCAACTCTGCTGCCACCTGCCACCCAGAGTCCCAAGCCATACCTGAAAGCAAGCATATTTGTAGATAGAGCCACCTGTGAGCTGGGGCACAACAGAGAGTGTGGCCACATCCACATACTGGTTAGGGAAGAGGAAGAGGTCTACACAGCAGCCTTGGGCCACACACTCTTTGGCCAGGGTCTGATAGGCACCTGTCTGAGGCTGGAACAAAGTCTGGGGAAGAACAGAAGAATGTTCAAATATCTCAGCTCCACCCTATTTGAGAACTATGTATGTAATATGGGATATTCAAATACATGTAAGACTTCAGCTCTGCCTCCAAGGAGTTTGTAAAAGTGGTAGAAAGTTCTCTAAAAGAAGATTCTACCAAGGGCTTTGAGATGAAATGGGGTTGTGAGGTATGGGAGCAGTGGAGAAGGCTGGGAGTTACAGATATGACATGTGAAATGGCAGGGCATCTGGTCCCAATCATTCTCAAGAAAGTTAGGAGTACAGACAGCATTTGGAAGAATCCCCACCTTCCTCTAATGGAAAATCCTTCCCCCATCCTCCAATCACATACCTTCTCCTTGTCTGTGTTGATCAACTTCCTGTCATCTCTGTTCTTCAGTTTCCCTGGTGCCTCTGCAATGGGCAGGGATGTGTGGAACAGAAACAGCTTCCCTGCACACTCAGCAGCCTAGGAAAGAAGAGAGGACTATTTGTTTGCTCTTTCCTATATTCATCCATTCTTCATTCATTCCTTCCCTCTTCATTTATTCAGCACCATCTATGACAGACAGGCTAACTCACTGGACAGTCATCAGTCACTGAAGGAACAGGGGTTGTATCCTAGTGGGTAAGATAGTCAGATTGAAGTGAGGGAGGGGAGCTGCCGGGAACTCCAGCCTTACCTTCAGAGCCTCCATCCCAGCCTGGATAACTGGGGCAAATACTGTCTCTGTCTCCCTTGTGTCTGCAAACATTTCTGGAATCTGATCCAATAAACTGAAGAGATAAATGATGGAAGACAATCAAAACTTCTGTCTGGATTTCCCAGTTCTCAATTCTCTGAAGAGTCACTTGGCCCCTAGACCGTGAAAACTCCTGAGCTACAGCCCCGTCTATCTACTATCCCTCTGCTAACTTCCCAGCTTTCTGTGTTTATACCACCAAACCTCCCTTGTCCCCACTAACAGTTTGGTTCTTACCTGGTGATGACTGTCCGGGACTCACTGACATTGACCAGGAAGCCATCCAGCAGTGGCACAAACATGTCACCCACATCAGATACAACCATCATCTGTGGCTGAGCCAATGAGCTCTTCACATTGTAGAAATGGAGCACCTTATTGTAGGTGACAAAGCCAATGCGGACTGCTGACTCCTCTGCCCCGCCCTCCCTGTAAAAGGTGACAGTTACCCAGACTTGCCACCTTCACCACCACTCACAACTTCATGACATTAGGCTTCATCACACTATCATTATCCATGGGAAATACCTCAGCTCCAAAACTCACCTAGGTAGAAAGTCTAATAGTGACTTGAGCTCCTCACAGAGGAGCCGAACAAGACCACTCCTGATGGCATTGTAGGAGACATCAATCATGAAGATGAAAGCAGGGGGGATGGGGAACTTGTTGTTCTGCAGAAGGAAATGTTGGGGGGAGAGGGGTGTTGGTGAGCAGGTCAGTTGACTAGAGAGAAGCCAGCATCAAAGGGGACAAGGAAAAGGTGAAGGTGAGAGAAACAATAACAGCAATTCTTGGCTGTCTCATCATCCTCTACCCACGCTACCTTCCCTCACCTTGCAGTAATCTACAGTGGCCAGGAATTCATAAGAGCCCAGGGACAGCTCAGGTCGGTCATAAGCATCCACACGTTTGCCGGTATGATCCAGATGTTGAAAATACTGGGGGGGAACTGTGGGGAGCATGGCAATGTGTTACTCAAAAGTCCATTCTCAATTTTTGTGAGGCTGGCCTGGCTAAGCTCACTCTCTTGTCCCACCTCCCCATGTGTGCCCTACTTGCCAGGTCCTGAAAAATGGGTGCTCGCATGTCTAACTAGAAAGAGAACAATGAAGATGCAATCAAGACCAAACCCCTCCCCCAAACCCAGCCCCCCTGGAACATACCATCATTGATACAGCTGCAAAAGCAGCACTGGAAGCGCCTGCCTCCCTCGATGAACTGCATGAAGGGGCACATATATGCTTTGCAGCGATTGCAGCGCAATGGGCCAGATTCCCCATGGTCCACGACATACAGTGAAGCCTAAGGAGCAAATGGGAGGGGCTGAGACATGGAGGGGAAGCTACAGTGGGGTTGAGACATGTGACAAATAGATGAGGAGGAACAACCTGGAGGGAGAAGGGGCATGGCTCAGATATTTTGCCTGGGGAGAGGGCACAGTAGAGAGGGAATAAGGACAAGTGATAAGGGTACTGGTCACAGAAAAATGTCTCTAAGAATCTAAATTCTTTAATTCCTTCTCCTACTCCCCATCCCCTGAATTGTATTTCTCCTTTAAACAGGAAAGGGGCAATAATACTGTTCATACCAAGCCAGGAGCTGCCATGGGCATATGAAGAAAAAGCCAAGGACTACTTAGGATTCTTGTTTCTGACCCTATCTTCAATCTCCTTCACTCCTTCCCTAGGGATCTAGACTCCTGCTTCCTTCCCCAACCAAGTATCTATGACAATTGTCCTTCCCCATCCCTGGATTTCTGTGACAGTCCTCTACAGTGCAGTAATCTACAGTGTTGATGCCCCAGGCAGATGTCACCCTACACAAAGAGACCAGCAGCCAAGTGTCTAGCCATCACCATTGGGATCCAGGAAAAGAGAAAGAAAAACACAGAGCAAAACAGGAGTAGGATGTAATGTGACCTTTGAGTTTCCAGTTATAGAGTACTGTATCCTAAGTTAGATAAGTTAGGCATGAGCATGAGGGTTTCCTACCAAGGTCTGACAGAGTAGCAACCTAGCTGTCTCTCTTTGCATGCTGATTTTAGGGAATGAAGGGACAGATCAGGGACCAAGCCACTTGAGGGAAGGACTACTGGATCCTAATCTACTTTTTTTCTTATTTGCTGTCCTAACATCCCTAACCTACAAAAAAATAGAATGATGTGTTTCTAATCACCTGGAGATGATGATGCTAGAAGAGGCTCTTATCCCAGCTGTCTCCTCCCCTACAAGTTGGCCCAGCCTCTTCTCATGTTCCCCCCATGGACCCTGCTCTCACCTAGCAATTCCTTGGGTTTTTGCTCTCATCCTCACTGTCCCCTCCAGGCATGGACCTTGTGATAAAAAAACCACTGAAGATACTCTCCCTTCCCACCCAACCAAGCCAACTCTTCTTCCATTGTGACAGCCAGAATCACACCTAGGAAGAAGCTTTATTCCCCTCCCTCCCTCCCATCCATTACACTCCAGCCCCTTCCCTGTCGCACCTCCTCTGGGGGCAACCTTGCCAACGGCTTGATGACAGCTGCCAGAGGCACCTGAGCCTGTTTAGCCATGTCAGATGTGCAGGGAATATTATAAGATGTGCATCGGATGTATCGAGGACTTGCATTCCCTGAAGGGATAAGGTAGAAGCCCTGGGTCAGATTACAGAATCCCCTACCCACTGCAGCCCTCCATTGCTGATCCAACCCATCTTTCTCAAAAAATGCCAGTTCCTCAT
>PVKY010000289.1:0-57232 GCA_004027775.1 Bradypus variegatus | reverse complement strand
GTTGCTTTTAGGGACATTTCCCTTCCCTGGTATGGATGTCAACTATACCATCTAAAATTATTGGATGTCTCTGAGGGGTAGGTGTGTGTGCCTGCAGGACAACCAGAAATAAATCCTCTACTGAGGAAATCGAGAAGAGAGGGACTTGGAAGGCCAAAGAACACCGTGCGCTGTGCCAAAGCCCCCTGGGGTGGGAATAATTCAAACTTTGGGAAATAGACTGTTGAGAATTATTGGGTCTCTTGGTTGGTTGTCTGTGCGTATCTTCCAGGGCGATGTAGGGGATGACATTCCCTGTGGTAGGGGATGACATTTCTCTAAAAAGCAGTGGTGACTTGCACATTCTGAGAAGATCCTCTCGTGGGGAGGGAGTGGTGTCCTCAGGTCTGGATGTCAAGGATAGAAACCAGGTGTGGATAAGGAGGACTGACATCTTGTAAAGGCATCTGTTTTGTTGCGTTGCTACTGCTTTCCTCTTGACCTGTGAGGATACTCTTATGAAAGTTTGCATTTAAAAATATTTTTAAATCTCTATCATAGTCACCCTAAGTTCCTTGATCCTTAAGTAAAGTCTGTTAACAGTCTCACATGGCACAGGTTTGGCTACTTTGTGTTTCAGGTCAGCTCATGCTCAGTCAATGGAGAAACATCCTGCTAGGCTGATGTCTGAATGTTGGGACTTTCTACTGTCGGAGCAGTAAGGCAGGGGTGGCTTATGGAGTAGCTGTGAGCAGAAGGGAAGGACTTGAGATCTGGAGGGGCTTCTGCTTGTAAGGCACATCACCTCTTTTCCAATTTATACAATAGGAGAGAGACATTTAAAGGAGAGAAGACAGATGCTTGAATTATAGACCACAGGCAGTTGTTTTGCCAGAGATGCTCTTGTTCTCCACTCCAGCCCAGGGAATGCACAGTCTTATTAGGCATAAAGACAGTCCTCTGTACCTGACTGCTGATTGCAGCTCTTTCAAAAGAGACTATAGCCCTATCTGATCAGATAGCTTTCTTTTTGAGGCTCAGATTCTCTATTTGAGGGTTCACCAGGTACAGGGTCATTGTGTCTCCTCATCCCTTCAGAACGGTAAGCACCATTTTCCTTTGGAGTTCTTTGGGTTCTAGCTTGCATAATAATTTATTGATCTTTGGAAGAAGGCGGTTATAACCTGTATCTTATTCCTCAAGGGAGTATCCCAGTTTGTTAAGGAACTGACAAAATATGCTTATTATCCCTCAATCCATTCTATGCAGGAGCTTGCCCAATCATTTTACTGTTCTCAGTGAGAGTACAGTTCTCATCTTCCACCCCAGTTCCCAATGCAAGCTTGAAATCGAGCCCACAACAGCTTCTAAAATTTGCTAATGCCAGGGGCCTGCATTAGCATTGTTATCCTAAGAAACAGAGATTATCCACACTCACTTTCAGCATATGCTATGACGACTGCCAACCCTCCCCCCACCCCATCGGTTTGCTTGTACCCATAAGGGACAGGCCTCTGGTTGACCTTGTCATTTAACTCAGCTTTCTAATTTTTTTAGATACAACTGATCTAAAACTTTTAAGCTTTAAAACCTGTATTTTAAAGGCACACAATCAAGATTTACTTAGAAGAAAATAAACTCTCTTTTTGGTGAATGTTAATTTATATTCAAACCAGATTTGCCAGATTTCTAATTTGCAAGTTTCATTTTGTGTTTCATCTTGGTCTATGCATTTCTGTAATAGCATAACTAGAGGTACAATTTTGCTCAAGATTCTTCGATCTACACTATACCAAGTCAGGAAAATTGGAGCCAGAATCAACCTTAAAGTATCTTAAAGCTTAAGGTTTTAAAAACATCTGAATTTGCTTGTGCACTCCAGTCTGCCAAAGGCTTCACCAGTGGATTGAATTGTGTACCCCAGTTGGGACATGTTCTTGGTTTTGGTCCGTGTCCTGGTCGGTGTGGACCCATTGTAAATAAGATCTCTTAGAGATGTTACTTCAGTTGGGGTGAGGCCCTACTGAATCAGGTTGGGTTTTAACTCAGATTACTGAAGTCCTTTATAAGAAGAATAAAAGTAAGATGGAGAGGAGAAGCCAGGAGAGTCTGCTGTGTGCACTGCCATGTGATAGCAAAGCCAAGGACCAAGGATCCCTGACAGCCGGCCCCAGAGCACCAGTGTCAGCAAGAAAGCCTCACACTGCTGATGACTCTGGGGGTCAAAAAATTCCCATTGTTGAAGCATACCCGGTGTAAGGTATTTGTTTCAGCAGGCAGGAAATGAAAACACTCCATCATATTCGTTCATTCCAAACTCCTTCAGACATTTCTTCTGTAGCATTTAAGATTTCCACCCTAGATTTTAACTCAGCTCCCTAACCCCACAGTTGAGAAAAAGACCTCAAATGTAGGAAGCACGTTGTCTGGGGAACCAGCTCGGCGAAGCAGAACACAATTTCCTACTCTGTCACTACACCACTCTGCCTCTCAGAGACATACTTTCTACTAGGTCCAAAATCATCCTTCACTGCCAAAGAGAAATGGAGAATCTGAGCTTTCTCTAGCTCTTTAGAAAGGAGGGTTGTTCGCGGCTGGCCACAATTTGCCTGTCCTATGTGTCCGTGTACTAGAACACTCAAATTCACTCCCCAATCAAGTCAAAACCCACCTCAAGCTACGGAAAGAGGAAAACCCGGTGATGCAGCCCGGACTAGGAACCTCATCTCCCAGCTCACGTTTCCACCCGTCTGCAGCGCAACGCACCGGAAGTGCCGCGCAGCTGGGCGCAGGGAGCCACCCGTGCCGCTGTGGCGAAAGCCGGAAGGGAAAGGGGCAGCCCTTAGAAGGGTCCCCTCCTACTTCCGGCTGCCGCGCGATTTTTGTTGGGGTGGGTCTCCCCACGGCGGTGGCGAAGGCTCTCAGGGTGGGCGCTGGGCGGCCGTGAGATGCCAGGCGGAGGCAGCTGCCCGGACTGCGGCTCCACGGGGCTCGTGGAGGACTCGCATTATTCGCAGAGCCAGCTGGTGTGCTCCGACTGCGGCTGCGTCGTCACCGAAGGCGTCCTTACCACCACCTTCGCCGACGAGAGCAACCTACGAGGTACTGGTACCCGCTCTCCCGGGGCGCTGGGGACAGACGGCGCTGGGATGGGGTGGAGGGATTGCCATCCGCTTTCTCTTCTCATCTCCCTCCGGCCCTGGCACACGCACACTTAGAAATGGCAGTAGGGGGACTGCCGTTCGTCCCTGTGTTGACTGACGCCCAGCATGCGGCGTTATACAGCATCCGGCATATATAGTTGAGGTAATAGATGTCGAATAAATTAAAGAGACAAAGTTCCGCTCAACTTGCCAGGTCTGGTCTGGTGCAAGTACTGTGGGTCAGTTATTTAGGAATACAGCAGGAGCTGCCCGAAGTGGCTTTTAGCACTACTTGGGGAAAAAGCACAAACAAGTTTCCAAACAAACAACTTGGTTTCCAAGATCCTTACTAGTGCACCTCTTAAAATCTGCAGCCAGGAAAATCGCCTGAATTGGATGTACAGGGTGGCTGATTATTTGGAACATTGCACCAGTTTAAGTGTAGGCCCAGCCTCCCCAATCTCTGTGTGTTTGATACTACCTGTGGCCATAAAAACCCGGATGGGCAGTGAGTGTGCACCAGTGGACTCTGCTTTGAGTCATGAAACGGATGCTCAATGACTGGAATTTTCTTCCCTGACTTTGTGTGGTGGGAGTGCAGGAATCCAGTGAACAGAGGTTAAACAGCTGTTTGTTGTTAATTATCTTACAGAAGTAACATATTCCCGAAGCACAGGGGAGAATGAGCAAGTTAGTCGCAGCCAGCAACGAGGTGAGAATCAACCCTTTTTGACCCAGTGTCTTCAGAGAATATTGTCCTTATGACCCAGATCATCTGCCTGCTTTTCCTGTTCTCAGCTTTCGTGGTGTAGGAGCCAGTGGAAAAGAGTGTTAATTAGAAATAAGGATGGGGGTGGTTCTGAGAGTATCAACAATTCACTATAAGGTTTGGAGGGTTGCTTAGGGGTATGTTTGAGGTGGCCCCAAGGAACCTGGATAAAACTTTGGTTTGGCCCTGAATCAAACCACTCTCCAAAAACATCGTGGGCTGAAATATGATTAAATATCTTTGGGCCTTGAAAAGGACACACCAAGTGTCAACTCCTGTCAGTGTAGAGAGATGCATTATTTGTGCCTCTGGTATCCAGGACCACCTGTGCAGAATTTGTTAGGAGCTGCATGGTAGTTCCTTCAACCCCCTCTAACTCTTGGCTTGGGTTTTCTTAGGGCTCCGGAGACTGCGAGATCTTTGCCGAGTTCTGCAGTTACCACCCACATTTGAGGACACAGCAGTGGCCTATTACCAACAGGCATACCAGCACCCTGGTATCCGTGCTGCCCGGCTGCAAAAGAAGGAGGTGCTGGTTGGGTGCTGTGTCTTAATCACCTGCCGGCAACATAACTGGCCCGTCACCATGGGAACCATCTGTGCCCTGTTGTATGCGAATTTGGATGTGTTTTCTGGCACCTACATGCAGATAGTGAAGCTCCTGGGGCTGGACGTGCCATCTCTGTGCCTGGCAGATCTGGTGAAGACCTACTGTAGCAGGTACCTGCCTGGCGAGAGACACTGGGATGGGATGGGTGTCAGTTCCTAAGATATGAATCCTTTTAACTTTGGCTATCTCTTCTTGACTGAAGCCCATCTAAAGGATGTAGGAGAAAGATCTTTTCTCCTTATCCTCTGCCTGGTACTAACAACATTAATCCCATTTTACATTTCTGGAATGCGGTAATTTCCAAACCCCTCTGTCCTCACAGCAAACAAAGGATGTAGGGAAAGTAGGTATTAGCCTTAGCGCAAGGCCACCAGGTTGCATACCTCACGTTATACTCTTTTTTTTGTGAGTGGTAGTTCCTGGAATTGTGCGCAGCCCCTCTGAAAAGGAGTTAGGAAATGGCAGAGCTGGGTTTAGAAGCTGATCCCACCCCCCCACACTTTTTTTTTTTCAAGTAAGCTCTTTTCTTTTTCCCAACAAATATAGTAGAAGGCAAGCATTATTGGTGTCAGATAAACTGGGATTTGAAGCTTGGTGACTTAATAGCTCGATGACTATGGGCAAGTTTTTTTCAACTATAAATGCATGTAGCAGAGTGTTATGTAAATTAAATGAGTACATTTGTGGCACTCAGCATAATGGTTGACAGGGAGGTGCTTGACAATTAGCTCCCTTCTGTATTCTCCCATTCACCTAGCAAGCAGAAGACTCACCCTGTCTTCTCTCTTTTCTTATGGTCTGGCAAGCTTAGCATTCTCTAGAGAATAGCTGCTCCATTTTGAGTGGACTTCTCTTCCTGACCTTGGAAGAGCAGTCCCCCATGGCCACTGAGACCAGGCCCTCACTTTGTGGTTTCAGCTTCAGACTATTCCAAGCCTCCCCTTCGGTGCCGGCCAAATACGTGGAAGACAAAGAAAAGATGCTGTCACGCACGCTGCAGTTGGTGGAGCTGGCAAATGAGACGTGGCTGGTGACGGGACGACACCCCTTGCCTGTTATCACTGCAGCCACTTTCTTGGCTTGGCAGTCGCTGCAGCCTTCAGGTCGTCTGACGTGTTCCCTTGCCCGATTTTGTAAACTGGCCAATGTGGACCTGCCCTACCCAGCTTCCTCCCGCCTGCAGGAGCTGCTGGCTGTGCTGCTGCGGATGGCTGAGCAGCTGGCCTGGTTGCAGGTCCTGAAGCTCAACAAACGGTCAGTGGTGAAGCACATCGGGGATCTACTCCAGCACCGCCACACCCTGGTCCGCCAGGCCTTTCGGGATGGAACAGAAGAGATGGCCGCCCAGGAGAAGGAGCAGCAGGGGCAGGAGCAAGCACAGGGAATAGAGGAGGTGGGGGGTAGGTCCTTAGATTTGCCTGAGAGGAAGCGACCTGCTAGTCCTGCCCTTCTCCTCCCACCCTGCATGTTGAAGCCCCCAAAGCGTCTCCACCCCACACCTCCCGTTTCCACAGTCACTGGAGATGAGAACATTTCTGACAGTGAAATAGAGCAGTACTTGCGTACCCCTCAGGAAGTTAAAGACTTTCAGAGAGCCTTAGCTGCTAGGCAGGCTGCCACAAATGTTCCTAATGCTCCCTGATTCACGTCACCCTGTTCTGACAGCAGTTTAAAAGATCCTGTCTTATTTAAAGAAGTAAGTGTATGTGAGTCCTCAGATATTATCTTTCTTGTCTGAAGGAACTGAGAAGGGCTCTGCAATTAGTCGGAGCCCAGATCCTGGAGCAGAAGTCAGGAAGAATGCAGAGACAACCATGGGTAGGGGAGGGAGTCCCATCCTTTGGTGCCAGAGAGCACGTTGCATATACTCATATCCTGTGGAGTAGCTTTCCTTTTAGACTGTTGGGGAAGTGCCATGCTCCCTCCTGCTCCCTGTTTGAACTGGACACGCTGGTGCTGCCGCTGCTGCAGGCCTCTCGAGCCTCCTTGCTATTTGTGGAGCAGTTGCATTCCCAACATTATCAACCCTCAGAAGACTGGGAGCTGGGGAACTCGCAACCCTGTATCTGTTCCCAAGCGTGATGGGTTTATGTGTGTGTGTCATGAGATCCTCTACCTCATAATAAAAGGATCATGGGTGGACTAAGGCTGTAGCTCAAAGGGCTTTGCAAAACTTTAATATATTAAAACAAGAGGCATCTGCTAGAAAACACTCTATTGTATAAAACCCGAGCTTTTAAAAACATGTTTTCTTTGGCACTTTTCATTCCCTCCCTCCCATTTCCCCAGCGTATTGCAAAAAGCTCTCCAGTGCTAAGGCATTGGCAGGGTATGTAAACAGCAGCCAGCATATGTGAGAGAATAATACAAAGCTTTTTTTTTTTTTTCCCCTTTCTGTCTAATACTGTGTGGCAAGCATAAATAACAGGGTCCATCCTAAGAAGTGTGCGTGCCCCCCCTCCTCACTGCCCTTTTTCACCCTGGGGATTGGGCTGGGGTGGCATGGAGCCTGGGAAGGGACTTGGACCAGGCCTGGGTTTCCTGTTATGCTTCACAAGGGCAAAGGCTCCCTCCATTTTCATTTGGACCTATGGTAAAACGCTGATTGCTTTTTAGGTTGGGAAAAATAAGGGTGCTGGTGTTGAAAGATAGTTAAGGCACAGATCCCAGATGAACTGCAGGAACCGCAGCCACTGCCTTTGACTTGGGCTTCTGTGAGGCAGGAAGTTGGTTTGGTTTTGGGGGGTTTATGGAGCTAGAGATGGGGTTAATGGGTGGCTCTTCTGCGTGGCCTCACTGAGGCAGGGAAGTGCTCTTGCACAGCTCCGTGGCCCTGGAAGGCTGAGTGGACATATGAGTCTTGTACAGGAACCCACTACCACCCGCAGCCTTGCAGTGGAGCCTTTTCACACCATTGTTTGTAGGACTATATGTAGGCCGTGACCAGGTTGTGTTCAGAGCCAAAGACTGCTTCCCTGTACCTCCCGTCTGGCAGGGTCCGCTTAGGTCTAGGGCCTTAGCTTTCCCCTGAAGTGCCTCCCTGAGCCCTGCAGTGTAGTTTATGCACCATACCTGTGAGAAGGGTGTTTTGATCCCTAACTCTGCACCCTTTCCACCTGACCCCCTCACGGGGACTGGCTGATATCAACTGCCTTTCCCACTGCCCCAGCTTACCCTCTTGCATAGAAAAGTAGCACCTCGTCTGTCTGCTGGGCTGGCTCCCTTAACATGAGAGGCCTTAGGGTCTGGGCCCACCCCGAGCTGACCAGAGGAGGGCAGTGAGGACAGGGCGAGCACAGACCCCCAAGCTCCCCTGGTATGTTTCTGCCCCCGCGAGGCAACGTGGGTGGGAAGGGAGCGTACCTAAGGAGGAGCCCACCAGGGCTGCACTGTGTGCCCTTGCCCTCTCTTCACAGGGCACACCACAGCTGAGGACCATTCTCCCCAGCGTGGACGGCTCCTGAGACGGGACGAATATGTATCAGGTCTGTGTTTCTGGGATTGTCTGTCGCTACCCCAAGGGGATGGCCTTCCTGCAAAAGTGACAAACATCTTCCTACCTCCTCCGCAGCCTCCGGGACTAAAGCTGGTGGGAGCAGGGACAGCCATGGGCGCCGCTCCCTCCGACCTGCCGTCCCTAGCCACGCCACGGAGGGTCGCGCGGTGGGAAGCCCCCGCCAACCCGGCCCCGCCCTAGACGGTGGTCTCGCTCTTCCACGGGCCCGTCCTCAGGCCGCCGCCTCCCGCCGCCTCGGCGCCCGCCAGGTGGAAGTCGTCGAGCTTGCCGGCCCGGGGGCCGCCGTTGAGGCAGGCGGCGTGCAGCGGGTATGAGCGGCGCTGGCCCTCGTCCCGCGCGTCGCCCCCGAGGCTGTCGCGGCTGCTGCTGCGGCGCCGGCCCGGCCGCCCGGCCTCGGCGTCGCTGCCCTCGGACGGCGTGAGCGGGAGCTCGACTTCGGGCCGGGGCCCGGAGCGCGGGCTGGGGCGACGGCTGCCGGGGCCGCTGTCGGACGGGCTGGTGCGCAGGCTACCGCTCTCACTCGACGCCGGCTCCGGCGGCCCCGCGGTCCCCGGCGCGCCCCCGCGCAGGGCCCGGAGCCGGCTCTGGCCACCCACGTCCCCCGCGCGGGGCCCCTTGGCCCGGCTCCTGTGCCCGCGGCGCCCGGGGGGCAGGTTGGTGGGGGGACGGGGAGCGAGGCCACCGCGGGGGGCCGGGGGCTCGTGCTCCGCGTCCCCGCGGGCCTCGCACCCCTGCCTCTGGGCCAGCTGCAGGTTGGTGAGCTTGCCGGAGCCCGGGGCCGCCGTGCCGCCGCCGCTCGGGGAGGACTTGAGGGTTGGGGAGTCCTCCGCCAACGCCAGGGCGCCGTCCTCTGGGGCGGCGGGCAGGGCCTGGGGCGGGGAGTGGGGGATCGGGGCCGAGGCAGGGGCGCAGCAGGCGCGCCAGGAGGCTCTGACGTCCCTGCGCCGGGCGCAGTGGTGGGTGAAGACGAAAAGGCCCAGGACCGAAGCCGCCGCGCTGTACAGACAGCTGCACACCACGCGGGGCAGCCAGCGCTGGGACACGGCCAGGGCCCCGCAGGCCCACATGGCCAGGTACAGGAAGTGCGTGGTCACCAGGGCGCCCAGCTGCACTCCCGGGGAATAGAGGCCGTCGCCGTCCTCCGGGGGTCCCGGCGTCGCCGTCCCTGCGCTCCCGGCAGCCAGGAAGGAACCCGAGTCACTCAGGAGGGCACCACTGCTCCTGAGCCTGGCACTGCCCCTCAGCTCCTCCCCCGGTTCTAGGGAGCCCCTGCTGAGGCCGCCCTTTGGGCTCTGTGCCAGAGGACCTCGGAGGCGCAGCCCCGCACACAGCAGGTAGATCCAGGTGACCAACAGAATCAAAGCCACCGGGATGAAGAAGGCTCCGAGGCTCGGACGCCACACCAGCCAGCAGCTGAGAGGAGACACAGAGGGAATGGATGAGGATGGGGAGCATGGCTGAGGGGGCCCCAGAGTTTGGGGTGGTTGGAGAGATAGAGAAGGAAGGACTGACTTAGTCATCATGCATGGGCCCGAGCAGGCTTTGGGCTGGGTGAGTGGTTGGGGGCAGGAGGGGGTGACGCTCACTAGGGGCTGTGATCCCGGTAGTTGTGGATGTTGACAGCGGCTGTGATGCCACAGATGATGAGTGGGATCCCTCCAGCAATCAGATAGAACCTGGAGAGGAACAGCGGAGTTGGAGGTCAGGGAGATGGGGAATGGGTAGGGAAGGACCTGGAGCTCAGAACCCTTGGATTCAGGGTCTCTATTCCATCCTCCTTTCCCTTTAAATTTGCAGGGATGCAAGGCTTCTCCAGGGCAGGCCTGGTAAGTCCTTAGGTAACTTGGCCAAGATCATTCCAAGGGACAGCATTGCCCTCTCTAGCCATAAATGGTGCAGAAATCAGAGGTGCCACTCAGATTCCCTGGATCCTTGCCCAGTGCCCTTTGGAGTCGCTTCCTGCCCAGCCTTGTTATGGCTGCAAAGTCCTCAGGATGTACCCACCCCATGGCCTGGCACAAGCTGGCACCACCTAAGGCTATGCCTCTCCTTTCTTTGGAGAGTGATCTCCCAGGGACCTAGGAACCACCCTGCCTCTACCCTGGGAGAGCAGATCTTGGTGTCCTCTGCTCCCTGCAAGTCCCTCCCCCACTGCACAGGGGACAGTTGGAAGCATGTACCGGAGCATGGGATGGGGAGCAGGCGGGGCGGTGTCCCCTTCTTGTGGAGGGGGCACCCTCCAGGTGAGCTCCTTGTGGAGGACTCGGGCTTTCACCCCCATCCAGAGCAGTGTGGACAGTGAAGAGTAGTGCAGAGTGATGCCCACCTGTGGGGCCCAGGTACAGAGGCTGAAGCACCCCGGCTGCTGCCATGGGAGCCAGCCCCAAGCCCCATCCCTGCCAACGTGCTTCCTCATGTCCTGCTCCAGCCCCCAATGCCACAGCTCCTTCCCTTTACCCGGCCAGCTACCCAGATACTCCTCAAAGTTGTGTCCTTGCTGCTATCCCAGGGTTCACTCCGGATTCTCCAGGACCCTGTCGTCTGGTAGCTTGCTCATCCCTGATCTCTCCATTGCAGTTCCCCACTCTCCGTTTTTAAGTCTTATTTTCCTTGACGTGGTTCTCACCACCCTCTTCCCCCTACCCCTTCCCAACCCTCCACCCCCCAGCCAGGCTGGATTGGAGAGAACAATGGAGCTGGGGCCTGTCAGCCTGGCCCTCCTCTTTCGTCCTTTGCAGCTTCCTACCCCACACCTAGGCAGCCATCACTAATCTTGGAGCCGCTCCACACACACACCACCCCCCAGCCCCTTCTCCTGCTTACCGCCTGGCAGACCACCCGGTAGTTGGTAAGTGTGATGCCCCCCGCAAAAACGGCAGAGGTCATGGCCATATGGAAGCAGAGGTTCAGCAGCATGTGCCAGCCCTTCCGGGAGATGTGGATGGAGCTGCCCCAGAAACAGTCTTTGGTTAAGGGGCCCTCCAAGCCCAAGGTCAGGCCCGTGGGGTCTCAAGGCCATTGAGAGATCCAAAGGGGGACGGATGGATAAATATCTGTGCTCATGCAGGTGAGTGTATGTGATAGGGGCCACAGGCCAGGAAGTCCTTAACCCCCAAAATGTGCTTGTCACCCCCAGCACATTTACTTGAAGGTAATGTGTAAAACCCTAGGCAGGAGCCTGAGAAAGTCACCCGGCCCCACCCGAGAAGGAGACATTGGACAATTCTTAGCGAGACCTGCTGCCTTCCCACCCTAGCCCTCTCGTCCCGCGGGAGCTCCCACCTGTGGTTGAGGATGTAGGTGATGATGGTGGAGAAGAGGCAGAGCAGCAGCAGGGCCGTGCAGGGATACACGACAGGGTGTAGCCCGGCCCCCGAGCCCCCTACCTCCCTGGGAAAAGCACTCAGCTCCTGGGAAGGGAAGAGGAAGTGAGGATGAAGATGCCAAGAGTGGAGGCTGCCCCAGCACCACCCCACCCCAACCAATTTTCTTCTTCCCAAGCCCCGACAGCCTTGGTCCTAAGCTTGGCCTTTAGTCCGTTGGGGTAAGTGCAAGCATTGGGCGTTACTCTTAGAAAGTTAGACATTTTTCCCTCCTGTTATCCTGGCTTTCTGAGCATTTTAGATCCCCAGCCCCCATAAATCAAAGATGAAGAAAGAGGGAGAAGGGTCTACCGATAACACAGCTGCATGTCTGCTCAGTATCTGGGAAAGTGAGGATGGGGAGTGTGACAAGGGAGGGGATGAGTGAGGGGGCAGAAATGAGAGAAAGAAGTGTTCCTAAGTTTGGTGGGTTTTTTGTTTTGGGGCTTCTGTGGGTCTCGGAAAGTGCAGGATTTGAAGGTCAGGCTGTGTAGTCCCTGATCCATTGCTCTTGATGTGGGAGTGGAGGTACGACCTCCCTGTCTCCTGAAAGATGGAGAGGCGTGGGGGAAACCAGAGGGGCAGGTCCTGACAATTAGGGGAGCCCAGGAAGGCTTCTGTCCCCTCTTTATTTCTCTGTGGCCCCTGGTGACGAGTCCACCTACCCCCTCCTTGAGCATGCACCCTTGTCCCTTTGCCCCACCTCCGCCCCCCCCAGCCCCCACTACCCACCATGAGCACAGCCACATTGCCCAAGTGCTGGCAGTGCAGGGAGCTAACATTGGGCTGGCTGGAGCGGAGCTGGCACCCCTCGGAGCTCCAACCCCCTGGCCCCGCTGGTCCCTCCTGGCTCCACGTAGCCGCCACAGGTTCGGCCCCCTCTGCCCAGTGCCGCAGCGAAACGGCCACTGGCTCCGTTAGGTTTCCTACGCCACAGCCACCTACAGGGTTAGAGAGATGTCCACACAGACATCCAAGGCCCGGCAGGGAGGCTGGCTGGGGTAGGGCTAAGCAGAAGCAGCTGGATGATGTAGAAACATCTCTTGGGGGCAGGGCATTGGGCAAGGTTTGCAGGTGGGGGTGGGGGAAGGTGTTAGATTTCAAATTCAGGCCCTGCCCTCCGGGGTCCTCAGTCTAGCTGGACAGACACGATGGGTGGATAAAGCTGTAAGCACTGGGAAGTACCCACTTTAGGGACCAAATGAATGGTGGCAACAACAGGTGCTCCCAGAAGAAGGCTGGGGTACCCAAAGTCAGTATCCCCAAGAAGGCAGAAGCTAACGTCGAGGGAGCTAAAGCTCAGGCTTAAACTCCGTGGATCCAGTGTATGTGCAGAGAAGTCATAAAATAAAGACAAAGTAATAATAATAATAATGGGGGTGAGGGTAAGGGGTATGGGATTTTTGGGTGTTCTTTTTCATTAATTTTATTATTTTTTTTGGAGTAATGAAAATGTTCTAAAATTGATTGTGGTGATGAATGCACAACTATATGAAGTTACTGTAAGCCACTGATTGTGTTCTTTGGATGGATTATATGGTGTGTGAATATGTCTCAATAAAATTGCATTTATAAAAATAAATTAAAATAATAATAATAATGATAATAATAATAATAAAACTCAGTCTTAGCCCTGCAGAGGACTCAGAAGGGCATCCCTGAGAGGAAAAGTTAGCACCCCATTCAGAAGGTGGGAGGGAGGGAGGGCAAGGAGGTGGCATTCTCTGCTGGAGAGGGGAGCCTTGTAAACAAAGCTGTGGTATACAGGTAGCCCTATACCACCCATTCTCCTTACTCACGCCCATCATCCCAAGTTGCTGCTAGCAGGGAGCCATTACCCTTCTCGGGGTAACTCTGCCTGTCCTGACGCTGAGCTTAGGCCGCCCTCTGACATGCTCCAAAACACCTAGCCCGCTGCTGGCCAGCGCAAGCTCCACTTGTAAGGATTTGCTGAGTACATGAGTCTTCTCTGCTGAACTCTGTGTCCCTCAGGACAAGGACACAGCTGCCTTATGTTTGGTGCATCTCCAGCCCCCAGCACGGTGTTGAGTACATGTCAGATACTCAATATGTGTGCACGTTCAGAACCTGTGAAAGGAGTATGTTCTCGGAGCAGGAGATGAATGCTGGGTAGCAACAGCACAGCCTGTGGGCTGTGAGAAGGGGACGGGACCTCATTCCATAGGACTCTACATGGGCCATGGAGGAGGGCAGACTGTTCCGATGGCAGTGGGGACACCTGAAAAACTTTTAAGAGGCTCCTTCGTGTGCAGAGTGATGTTTTGGGAAGATGAATTTGGTGGTAGTGTGTGGGATGGATTGAAGATGGAGGGAGCCCAGAAAACAGCCATCCAGGCAGAAGGCTGGCGTGGAGAGGAGAGGTCAGAGCTGGGGCTAAGTTTCAGCCTGGATGGTGGGAGGAAGACACAGATGGAAAGAAGGAAGGCGTGGAGTAAGTGGTTTGGTGGAGAGGTGCATGTGGGTGCACGTGGATCCAGTTTCCCGTGCACCAAACCCAGAGCTAGGTGATGAGTCAGACATGGGGTACTCCCCTCCACACCTCTGCCCCTGTCCCCACTCTTCCTGGTATCTCCTGGTCATTCCCCAAGGCCCGGTGAAGTCCCACCCTTGGCGACATGGCCCACAAAAGTCCAGAAGGTTATTTAACCCTTCAAAATTGCCCAACTAATTGGTAAGCTCTGTGAGGGCAGGGACCACATCTTACATGTTTTTATTCCTTGTAACACCAAAGAGAGTGCTGAGCTTCCAGCAGGTGCTCGCTCAGCAGGCATGTGTGCATCTAGGTGTGCAGAAGTAAGTGTGTGTGTGTGTGTGTGTGTGTGTGTGTGTGTTGGCATGTGTTGGAGTGGGTGGGTCCAGGGTTTATGCTTACAGATGTCTTGAAATTTGCCAAATCTGGGCTATGAAGCCCAGTGTCTGCCTGAGCCTTTTCCCTGCCAATCTCTTCCCCTTTGGGGACCCCTCTGCTCCCCACCCACCCCACCTTGGGAGTTGTGAGGGGTCCACCATCTCCTCTGCCCACCCCACCAGGGCTTGGGGGGTGCCGTGGGGGAGGGCAGGGCAGGGCGGGCCCTTGGGAGGGATCCTGTGAGGTGTGGAGGGGTGAGTCCCTTACTGGTGCCTGCGAAGATGACAGGGGTGGCCACGCCGCGTCTCCTGCCAGCCCCGGCGGCTCCAGGGCGGGAGGTGTTGCCGTGACTGCGGAAGAGGCGGCCGTTTCGGAAGACGAGCAGCTGCAGGGTGCAGTCAGGGGGCCCGGGGGGAGCCAGGGCCGCCGGGGGGGATGAGAACAGACTGGGGGGCAGCTGGATGGAGGCCAGGGCCACGCTGTTCTGGGGGGGCATGGGAGCTCCTCAGAGACACCCCCCCAGGATCCCGTAGGGAATTTCAGCCCCTCCTCCTGCCTCCCTCCACCTCCCACCGCTCAGCATCCCGTCTCCCCTCAGACCCCTGCCACCACCGCCGCCTCCAGGCACCTGCATCACGTCACCTCCCCTCCTGGTGACGCAGCGCCCACCTTGATGTGGAAGGACGACAGGGAAACGTTGGGTCTCCCGGTGGTGCAGCGGAAGCGGAGCTGCTGGTCAGCCAGAGACTCGGGTTCGGGCGGGGAGCTCTGGCCCGGGCTGCCTGGCTGGGCCCCCGACACCCCTGCCTCCCTCCTCTGGAAGGCTGTGCAGGTCAGGCCCACGTAGCTGTGCGGCTTGATGAGGTAGGCCTCCAGCGCCACGTTCCTCGAGTTCTAGGGACAGGGACCTGGTCACCCTCGGTCTGAGCGACGGTCCTCTCCTCCTGCTGCCCGAGATGTCACAGTCCCTCTCGGTGGATCTGCTGGGGCTATGCCCCCCACCCATCGTCTAAGAGCTTGGGCTGACTTAAGTCAGCAAGATGTCTTCCCTGACCCCCCCTGACCACAGCCCCTTCCTCCTCTGAGCACCTAAGGCACTGATTTCCCCACAAACTCAAACCCTTCCTTGCGTCGTGGTCCCCTTTAACACGGAGTTGTTCTGTTGCCTCAACCAAGCTGTAGGGCAGGGGCCAAGTGTAGGGCAGGGGCCAAGTGTCACCTCCTTTACATCTCCCGAAGCCCAGCACAGTTTTTTCACATGTGGAAGAAGCTCTACTGTGCTTGTTAACTGGTTGATTATGCCACCATATGGGAAAAGTCACTCTCCTCTCGGGGAACAGAATCCCCGTTACTCTTCACTCCACCACAAGTGCTGTTGCCTCGTTACCACACTGTCCCCCTGTTCCTTCAACCCCTTTACCTCGCTCCTATTTATTTCCACCAGGCCACCTTTCAACTCAGTTCCCCTCCTCAAAGTCTTGCATAACTTGGCCCACGTCCCTGACCCCTCTCTCCTTCGCACCAGCCCCAATAACTTAAAAGAATTTAGTCATGCACAGTATCCTGTGCTAGCTGGGCTGGCGGCTGGTGTGCACTCAAGGACTGGGGACCTCGAGAGAGAATCGTGTCCCTTCTCCCCGAGGACTGAAGGCTGCCCCTGTCACCTCCAGGGTCCCTCCCTGTGCCAAGCCCCCCACGTGGACCCCACATTACCACCGAGATGTGCTGGGCATGGGGGCTGAGGGCGGCTCCCCCGATGCGCTCCAGGGCACCCACGATGCCGCTGCAGGCCTTGTCCTCGCGCTGGGCCAGCCACAGCAGGTGCTCGTCTGCCAGCATCAGGTTGCTGGCCATGTCCACCATCACCTCCACCAGCTGGGAGGGCAGGGGAGTCACTAAGGGCAGTAGGGGTCAGGACCCAGGGGCTGGGAGGTGAGGAGGCATAAGCTGATGAGGGAGGGGTGGTTTCTGGGGACCCCACAGATCTGGCAGCATCTCACCTCTTTGATCTGGTCCACATAACCCAAAAATTTCTGGATCATCTGAGCCACGTACACTATGTCCATCATGTCTGAAAAGCTGGCTGCCTCGGCCGTGTACACCCGCAGCTGGTGGGCCAGAGTCAGTGCATTGGAGGCATTGATGGGCATCTGGAGAAGTTGGGGGAGCAAAGAGGGTCATCCCATGCTGTCCTCCTGCCCCACGACCTTCCCAAGGGGCCCCCGCTCCTCTGCACTGTTGCTTGGGGCAGCCGGGCCTGGGAAGAGGGTTAGTTCACAGCTGGTTCTCATCAAGATAAGGGTGCATATAAGGCGGTGGGCATGTCACAGGTCAAAGTCACTCACTGCTAGCACCGTCAGCCTAAGGACAATGGAAGGACCTCATCCCTTCCTTGACTTGGTTTCCCCCTTAAAGTGCTGGTGGATAAGGATGATTGAGGTAACTGGGTACGGGGCAGAGGCTCTACTCTTCCCTAGTCTGGCCCTGGTGGGATTGGGCATGGAAGAGGGGATGCTGGAGGAGGGCACCAATAGACGAGCCATGCCAGCCCGGCACCCACACTTCCCTACTACACACACTCGAGTTGCTGGGGAGCTGCAGAGCAGCCTTGAGGGTGGGCTACTCTTGCCCTGTGGAGTCAGCAGGCATCTTCCCACCCCTGTTCTCTGGAACCAAAGATGATGGGGTGCCCCTGGCACCCCCTCTCCCAGCCTCACCAGCACAAAGGTGTACAGCACGCGGGTGATGTCGTTGGTGTACAGACAGTGGGAGTAGTCTCCCGGCTCCCAGCGGCCAGCACGGTCACACCGGCGGGAGGCTTGGCTGCCCGGGGCCCCCCCGTTCAGGGGCACCGAGGAGAAGGGGTACTGTAGGCAGGACTGGTAGGCTGTGATGCCCGCCAGAGTTCGAGGCCACCTGGGGGCAGAGGCGGGTGGGAACTGATGACCCGAGCTCCTCAGGGTAAGAAGCCCTCCACTGCCCTTAGAACCATGGTGCCAGATCCTCCTGGCTTGGGGGAAGGGCCAGGGGAGGGGGTTCGGACCAGCCTTTGGGAGGTGCCCAAGCCCCACCTTCCAACTCTGCTGAGTCCTGAGTTCAAGTCCAAGTTCTGCTGCTTACCGGTTATGGCCTCAGGCAAGCCACTGATTCTTTCTGGGCCACAATGGGGAGGAGAATACTTGCCCCCCTCCAACTGAGAGGGCCACTGGGATATTAAAATGTGGGGGGCTTTGCAAACTGTTAGCTGAGGAAGCACAGGGCTGAGATACATCAAGAGACCAGCTCTCTACAAAAGGAGATGTTTTCTCCATCTCTGACCCTCTACTGAGAGCAGATGGAGGGACCCTGGTCACCCACGTTTTTGGATGCAAGAGCGGGGTGGCCTGGGGGGCGAGGTGCCCGCGAGGCAGGGCCGGGACCGGGGGGCGCCCCCTGCTGCGTGGATCAGGATGGGCACCTGAAGTCGCCGCGGTTGTTGGCCACGCGCTCGGCGGGGCAGTAGGAGGCGGAGGCCTCCAGCACCACGATCTCCACCTTCTTGCTGGCGTCGCCCTGCGCCGTGGACACGCAGCACTCCCACTCGCCCGAGGCCCACACGCCGATGTGAGACAGGGTCAGCTCGCTGCGGGGGAACGGGGCCGGCTAGGGGCAGCCTCTCGGGCCGCGCGCCCCTCCCCGAGCGCCCCGGCCATCCACCTGCCGGCGCCGCGCCCCAGCGCACTAACTTTTAAGTCTTAAAAAAAAAAAAAAATCCCATGGAGGGATCCAAGCACCTCTTCCTTTTATCCCGATTAGCCTTATGGCATTATTTTCCTGCACTTCAGTTTCCTCATCTTTGTCATGGAGATTATGAGCCCTGCCTTGTAGGTCTGTTGAGAGATTGAATCTGATAATATGGGGAGAGCAGCTATATAAAAGTAAAAGCACTAAGATATGTCAAATTGAAACATTTTTGCCCTGTCAGGCCTTTAATTTCTATCCTCCATTCAGACCATCTATGACTTCAGCTTGGATCTCCACACTCCCGGGGACAGGCCTGGACACAGCTCCTGTTGGGGAGCGGGTGATGGGCACAGTCCACCGCCCCCCCCGCCTTGGCCCCCGCGCACCTGGTGATGAAGGTGCAGTCGTGGATGAGGCTGTCTGCCAGGAGGATGCCTGCCTGCTCGTCGCCCTCCACGGGCGCGCGGTTGTGGTACCAGCGGAGGCGGGTGTCGTGGCCCAGGTAGCCGGCGGAGCACTGGAAGGGCAGCCGGTCCCCCTGGAACACCACTTGGCGGAGGGACGGGATGAGGTGGTGCGTGTGCAGCTCCAGTGCGCCCTCTGCAGGAGGAGACGGCGATCAGTGAGGCCCGATGCACACACACGTCTGCGGGAGTCTCAGAGGGTGCAGCAGTGCCAAGCCCCCTCTGCCGGTAGCACACAGGCTGGGGAAGGAAAGGGGGACCAAGAGGAAGCCTCCACTAAACCTGCTTACAATTGTGCCTACGAGTCTCCCCGAGTGCCTCTTCGTTGTTCAGATGTGGCCCTCTCTCTCTCTCTCTCTAAGCCACCTCGGCATGTGAAATCACTGCCCTCCCCATTACTTGGGACCTGACTCCCAGGGGTGTAAATCTCCTTGGCAACACAGGATATGACTCCCAGGAACGAATCCGGACCCGGCCTCGTGGATTGAGAACATCTTCTTGATCAAAAGGGGGATGTGAAATGAAACGAAATAAAGTTTCATTGGCTGAGGGATTTCAAATGGAGTCGAGAGGTCACTCTGGAGGGCATTCCTATGCACTACATAGATAACACTTTTTAGGTTTTAATGCATTGGAATAGGTAGAAGTAAATACCTGAATCTATCAAACTGCAACCCAGTAGCCTTGACTCTTGAAGACAATTGTACAGCAATGTAGCTTACAGGGGTTGACAGTGTGATTGTGAAAACCCTGTGGATCGCACTCCCTTTATCCAGTGTATGGATGGACGAGTAGAAAAATGGGGACAAAAACTAAATGAATAGGGTGGGATGGGGGGGTGATTTGGGTGTTCTTTTTTACTTTTATTTTTTATTCTTATTCTCTCTGATGTAAGGAAAATGTTCAAAAATAGATTGGGGTGATGAATTCACAACTATATGATGGTACTGTGAACAGGTGATTGTACACCATGGATGATTATATGGTATGTGAATATATAGTAATAAAACTAAATTTAATTATTAAAAAAAAAAGAGGAAGCCTCTAGAGGTAAGAGCAGAGGAGAGGAGCAAGCAGTGTTTGAACAAACAGAAGTGCTCCATTCCACACTCGATACCCCAAGAGGTGGGGCCAGATGAAAGCATAGACACTCAAGCAGCCCCCTAAAGAAGCTACCCCATGGGGTGCCAGGGAAGGAGGCTGCCCTGGAGAACACACCACTCCCAAAGAACACTGAAGGCTGAGAGAGTCTTGGGCAGCTCCAGCTGTGGGGCGAGGGCAGAGGCTACCGGAGGTCCTGGCCAGCATGTGGGGTCCCCGGTAAATGCACAGGGTGAGAATTTGCTCACCGCATCGGAGCTGGGCCTCCTGGAGGCTGCCCAGGGCCTGGGCGTGCAGGGCACGGGGGTAGGTGCAGAGCGTGTGCTCGGACAGCTGCAGAGAGTGATTCTGGGCCCAGGGCAGCAGCCAGCGCAGGTGGCAGTCGCAGGTCAGGAACTCAGTGCCAAAGTCCCTGCAGGAGGCAGAGGGGTCGGGGAGTGCAGCAGTGGGAGGGGGGCCCAGGAAGGGGTGGAGGCTGAAGGGGGCTGGAGAGGGCCTGTGTGCACGGTCCCCCACCCCAGCCATCGTGAGAACTTGAGCGTGGTGGGATTTTCAGGCTCTGTCCCTTTTGCTCCCTTGTAAGGCTGACCTTGGTGGGCGTATACTTATGTGTCTCTCCCCTGGGCAGAGGAAGGAAGCAAAGGTCCAAGTCCTGGGATCGGGAAAGAAACTCACACAATCTTAAGGGCTGGCAGCTCATCAAAAACCCCAGGTTGCAGACTGGAGAAGATGTTCCCAGATATGTTCCTGCAGGGGGGCAGGGGGCAATGAGATGGGGTCCTGGAGTCTCCCTGGGCCAGAGGAGGGCAGGGGGTGGGAGGAGAGAGCTGTAGGGGTTTAGAGCTGCCTTCTTCCTTCGGAAGTGAGCCTTGCTCCCCTTCCAGTACCCCTTCCCCAGGTCCCGCCCCTCACTCACAGTCTGAGGAGCCTGGGGAGCCCTTGGAAGGTCTCAGAGGTCAGACAGCCGATCCGGTTGTTGGAGAGATCTCTAGAGAGACACACACCACCTGGGCACACGGCCACACGGCAGCACATGGGGGTGTCTGGGTGGGAGGTGCGCATGTGTGGTTGGGGCTTGTGTGGAGAGTGACCCCAGGTAATGCCCCATGTAAAGGAGGGGGGCTGAGGGAAGGGCATGAGGGGGGGGAGCCATGGGACATTCTCCAGGGACAAGGGGAGACTAAGTGGGAGGCAGGTGGCAGGCCATGGCACTCACAGGCGCTTCAGCTCCCCCAGGCCCAGGAAGGCGCCGGGCTGCACGGTGCTGATGACGTTATTCCGTAGGTCCCTGTGGGAGGCAAGCGGGGGGCCCTAACTCCTTGTCCATTCTGGGGTGCCACATGGCCATCGCCAGAAGGGCTGAGTTTCCTCAGGGCTCAAAAGACTCTATCTCCTTCTAGATCTCCACTCTCCTCAGCGCTGGCTGGGGAGATGGGATTAGAAACCCCTCTGCTCAGACAGGTCCCTGCAGCCCCTCTGGCTAACCTTGAGGGGTTCTGGGCAGAAAACCGTCAGAAAGCTGCCCTGAGCATCTCATAGGCTTGTCTGAATATAGGTATTCTCTTTTTTTTTTTTTTTTGTAAATTACCATACAAAGGCAAACTCCTACTGGCCTTTGAGAGACATTTTTACGGTTGTTTTATTCCTGCAATGCCTTCTGGTCTCTGATGCCGGGTCAGGTTGTAACCCATCTGTCTAGTCTAGCCCCACATTTATCAGATGAGGAACAAAGCCCGGCAGGGGATGGAGAGAACGAAGACTTGTTCAAGGCCATAGGAGCCTGGAGAGCCAGGAGAAGGCAGCGGGGAAGCACCACCTGCAGGCGAGCCCAAGCAGGTCATGGCTGGTGGTCCCCTAGGGCTCTTTTAAGGACCGAGTGCCATGCCCCCGGGGGAGTGAACTGCAATGAGTCAGCAGTGGAGCTCCTGTCTACACTGCCGGAGCACCAGGTTCTGACTCCTTCCTCACCACCTCCAGGGAGCTGGCAGGGGTGGTGCTGAAGGGACAGCTCCCACCCACGGGGTACCTGCCCAGGACCCACCTGGCCCCACCCAGTGCCACACCCCATAGCCCACCAGGCTCCTAGAGCAGGAAGGACCACTGAGGACCAAGGGGAATCCTGGCCCCACTGGCCTTCCCCACCCTCATCCTCCATGCTGGGCACAGCCAGGGAGAGAGGTGCCCAGATGACTGGGAGTCACTCGCCCATAGGCTCAAGGGTGACTGGGGTCTTTCCTGAGCCAAACTAGACAGACAGGCTGGAGGCTCTGCAGAGCCTCAGCGCCCAGCCAGGGTCCGTCCGCTGGGACGCCGGGGTGGAGGCTGCAGCCACCCTGCCTGTTCGCCGCGTTCCCAAGCCCTCCCTGCCCCCATCCAAGCCTCCAAGAGACCGTGGAAAGCAGGGCAGAGGTGGGGGAGTTCCTGGAATCACCAGCGTGTCAGAAGGGCCCGGGGCCTGTGACAGTAAGGCAGGAGACTGACGGTGCTATCTGGGGCCACCTGCTCTCCAAGGCCCTGTACCCCCAGCCTAGACCGAGAAGGCTCTCAGCTCTGCCTGCCAAAGCCTCAGGACATGTTTGGAGTATGGGCAGAAGAGGGTTAACGGACACAGCTCCCTGCTGGGGGCAGAGGAAATGGGTGTCCAGGATAGGGAGGTGCCACCCCACCAGGGGGCCTGCTTGTGCACCGGCCAGTGGCCAGTCTGGGACATAAACACCCAGAGAGAGAAAACACCATGCTCAGCCCTGCCCGAGGCCGGGGGCCATCTCACCTGGAGGGCTTGGCCTCCACAGCCCTGAATCCCCTTGAGAAAGAAGGGGAAGCCACCAGAAAGGGGGAGCTTCCTGAAGCAGGGATGGCTTCCACACCCGGGCTTGCTGGAGGTGCTCCCAGGGTGGGGCACAGGCAGGGAGGGCTCACGTATGCAGACCCCATGAGAAAGCCCTGTGCACAGCGGAGACAGGCACGGGACATGTGCCTGCCAGGGCGTCCTTCCTGCCTGTCACCCACCCCCACCCCCAGCCCGCACTCCCCAGCTGCTCCAGCACGTGCCCCGGCCCCTGTTGGGGTCTGGCCGTTCTCAGGGTTCTGTCTCCCACCCCCACGCGGTGGGGGGGGCGCGGGCAGAAGGAAACACATTCCTCATTGTGTCATTTCCCTTCATGGGCTGCCAAGGGGCTGAGGCCACAGCCCCTCGCCCCTTCCCTCCCTGCTCACTTGTGTTTATTCTCATTTCCTCCCTGTCCCCCCTCGCGAACCCCCCACCCTGCCTGCCCCACTGATGCTTTGCAGATGGGAGCACCACGGCCGCTGGGCCCCAGCCCCTCTTCCTGCCCTCGATTTCCTGCAGCCCAGAGTCAGGCTGGGGCCCCTCTGAGAGGGGAGCTTCCCCCGGACGTTGGCATGCCTTCCCTCTCACCTCACCCTCTGAGAGTGGCTACAGGAGGGACCAAGGCAACCCTGAGAGTTGGCCTGCTTGTCCAGAACCAGTCCTGGCACTCCTGGGCTACGGGTTGCTCGCTGGGCAGGTGTGAACTATGTGGCCCACGGGCAGCTGATGCCTTCTGGTCCCTCTGGCCACCTAAGAGAGACTCTCGGGCTGCCCCCTTCCTCGAGGCAGGAGGAAAGGCTGCCAACAGAACTGGGATTTGTTTTGGACCTGGAAAGTCACATCATTTTGGAAATCTGATGAAGGCAACGGACTCTCATTCCAGAAAAATGCACTAGTCTCCAAATTTTGCATACAATTTCCAGGGGCTTGTGGGCCCAGGTTAGGAACCCCTGCTCTGAATTATCTGTTCTGATACCTTTATTTCTTAGATGAGGTTAAGAGGGCTAAAGTCCAGGACACCCAGATGTTTCTATGCATGTGGAATCCCCCAAACCCTGTCTGCTTCCACACTGCCTTGTTCTAGGAGGGTGGGGAAGGTGCCGTGTGTGGTGGAGCATCCCTTCCCCACCACAGCCCAGCCAAGGCTCCCCTGGCTCCAGGCACGCTCTTCTTCCGTTCCCATGCCCACCTGGAGGGCAGGGACCCGCTCATGTCAGGAGCAGCGGGGGGCGTTCTGGGGTGTTTTGTTCCTGTGTCTGTATCTGTGATGCCCTGTGTCTGTCTTGGGAAACAGCAGCTTGGGAGGTTGGGTGTGTAAGAGTGAGTGTGTGAAACACTGGGGACTGACGGCTTGGTATGCCAAGCCCTCTATCTTGGGGCTTGCCCTTATGCAGCCTGTAACTGCAAAGAGAGGCCGAGCCTACTTACAATTGTGCCTGAGTCTCCCCCTGAGTGCCTCTTTGTTGCTCAGATGTGGCCCTCTCGCTCTCTCTCTCTCTGAGCCACCTCAGCAGGTGAACTCACTGCCCTCCCCACTAAGTGGGACCCGACTCCCAGGGGTGTGAACATCCCTGGCAGTGCAGGATATGACTCCCGGGGATGAATCTGGACCCGGCATCGTGGGATTGAGAACATCTTCTTGACCAAAGTGGGGATGCTAAATGAAATGAAATAAAGCTTCAGTGCCTGAGAGATTCCAAATGGAGTCGAGATGTCTCTCTTGGTGGGCATTCTTACACACTATATAGATTATACTTTTTAGGTTTTAATGCACTGGAATAACTACAAGTAAAGACCTGAAACTATCAAACTGCAACCCAGTAGCTTTGACTCTTGAAGACGATTGTATAACAATGTAGCGTACAAGGGGTGACAGTGTGATTGTGAAAACCTTGTGGATCACACTCCCTTTATCCAGTGTATCGATGGATGAGTAGAAAAATGGGGACAAAAACTAAATGAAAAATAGGATGGGATGGGGGGTGATTTGGGTGTCCTTTTTTTACTTTTATTTTTTATTTTGATTCTTTCTGGTGTAAGGAAAATGTTGAAAAGATGGATTGAGATGATGAATGCACAACTATATGATGGTACTGTGAACAGTTGATTGTATACCATGGATGACTGTATGGTGTGTGCATATGTTTCAATAAAACTGAATTTAATTTAAAAAAAAACAAAACAAAGAAATAAAAAAGAGTGAGCGTGTGAGCACAAGCAATAAGAGAAGAGCGGTAAACTGGATCTAATGAAAATTTAAAACCTTGATGTTTCAAAGGCTATCATCAAGAATGAGAGAAAATATTGACAAATCACATATATATCTGATTAGGGACTTCTATGCAGAAGACAGAAAGAACTCTTACAACTCAATACCAAAAAAGACAGAGAACCCAGTTTAAAAATGGGCAAAGGTTTTGAATCAATATTTGTCCAAAGAAGATAAACAGATGGCTAAAAAGCACATGAGAAGATGCTCAGCATTATTAGTCATCAGGGAAATGCAAATTAAAACCACAACGAGATGTCACTTCATGCTCAATGAGATGGCTATAATAAAAAAAGATGATAAGTATGGGGAAAGATGTGGATAAATTGGAACCTTCATACAGTGCTGGTGGGAACACAAAACGATGCAGCCAAGATTTGGCATTTCCTCAAAAAATTAGATGCAGAGTTACCATGTGACCCAGCAACTCCAAGTATATAGCCAAGAGAACTGAAAACATACATCCACACTACAACTTGTACACAAATGTTCCCAGCAGCATCATACCTAATAGCCAAAACGTAGAACTGACTCAAGTGTCCTTCAACTGATGAATGGATAAACACAACGTGGTAGACCCATACCATGGAACATTATTTGACCATAAAAAGAATGAAGTGCTGCTACATGCTATGACATGGATGAACCTCAAAAACATTATGTTATGTGAAAAAAGCCAGTTACAAAAGACCACATACGTATGATGTCATTAATATGAAATGTTCAGAATAGGAAAATCTATAGAGACTGGAAGTAGATCTGTGATTGCTCAAGGCTGGGGAGAGGGAGGGACGGGACAAATGAGGAGTGACTGCTAATGATTCAGGGTTTCTTTGGGGGATGATGAAAATGTTCTAAATTAGATTGTGCTGATGGTCCCACAGCTCTAAATATATTAAAAGCCATTGAATCAGACACGTAAATTGGCATGTAAATTATATCTCAATAAAGCTGTTTAAAAAAGAAGAGTGCGTGCATGAGTTTGTAGCACTGTGTGTATGTGTGAGCGTGTACCCACATTCTGGGCAGGGTGGGGCGCCACAAAGTTGGCTCTTCTGGCCCCCACAGACCTCCCTGCTTGTGGGTTTGGGAACCAAATTATAGGTTCTGAGGCCACAGAGCAACTTTCCCTGCACCCTCCAGGACTTCCAGGTTCATTAGAAAGTGGGGGCTGGCTGAGCACTGGGCTGGAACACCACAGCAGGGAGAGTCTGTCTGAGGGGAGGAAAGGGAGAGATTGGGGTGGCCAGGAGGAAACCCAAGGGAGACCCCCGCCATCCTGCATGCCCTGGGGTCCCCTGTCATCTCTGCTATCATCCGGCAGGTATTTATTGAGCATCACCACTGTGCCAGGCGTTGGGGCTACCCGAGCAGATGAGAGGGCTGGCCCTGAACCCCTCAGTTGCATCAGAGCCTGTGGAAGCGTTTCTACCACATTCCTCCAGAGCCTTAGCGGGGATGGGGAGGGGATGGCGGCCTGGAGCCCAGCGGCCTTGCCCTTGGCCCCGCCCACAGATTAATGGGAACCACCTGGCCCACAAGCGGCTGCTCCACCCCGAGGGCCCCACTTGCCGTCGTTCCCAGGAGCATCTGCTTCTAATGAGGGCCCCAGCCCCCGCTGCATACCAGCCCTCGGGGCTCATTAATCTCATTAGGCAATGACAAATCATCCCGTGCTGACCAGGCGCCCCTCCCCAAGCCCCATCCTGCGGCGGTGCACATGCCTCCGGGGACGTGTATCCGTGCAGATCCAAACATGCCATGCCCACCGAGTCAGGCGCCCTTCGCCTCTTCTGGGGGCTGCCTGCCCAGGGCCCAGCTCTGGCCCAGCCTGGGGGCGTCTCAGAGCGATGGGAGCAACGTTAAGGCCCCGTGAGCAGCCTGCTCCTCAGTGTAGGGGTACGGACAGGGATGCAAGCCATGGGGTGGGGTGGGGACGAGGGAGGCAGCAATTTCAGCACTTATGTTTCTACTGTACAATGGCTGCCCCAGTCTGGGGAACTCTGGGCAAAGTCTATGCCAATGAGGGTCAACCAAGAACCTGTGGGAACTTGGATCTCTATAGAGGGGAAGAGGCTGCCCTTTATGGAAAGCCTGTGCTGTTCCTGGGGCTCGGCATGAATGAACTCATCTATCGCCTATAACAACCTTGCCCCATTTTATGGGCGAGAAACCTGAGGCTTGGAGAGGCCCCCGGATGGTAAAGGACAGAGGTAGGATTCAATGCCAGGCCTCTTTTGACCCCGAAGTCGAGTCTGTGCTCTTTCAACACATCCCATCCCTCCCGACGGTCTTGCTTCTGGGCAACGGGCAGGCGGTGCCTTGCCAGCAGGCAGCAGGGTTCACAGACTGGAGGGCTCAGAGGCAGCCTCACACACATTGGGGGCCCTCTGGGCACTCTGAGGGCCGGCCAGGAACCTCTTGTGCTGGAGCCCATTCCAGGTTTCCTCGCCCACCTGCTGGGCTGACAGAGCCTCACTAGGGGTGACCCCAGCCCCAGCCTCCCCACAGCACAAATCCTCCCAGGTTACTCAGATGCTGTCCCACTCGGCGTCCACTCTGAATCCCCTCTGCTCCCCAGCCATGATCACAAAGAAGAGGTGCTTCATCCACCAGCCTGCCCGGCCTCCCTTCCTCGCCTCAGGGACCCTCAGTGCCTACTTCCCACTCTTGGCCAGCGAGGTGTTCCACCACCCTATGTACATGGTGGTCAGACCATTCTAGAAGGCCAGAGGGGCTAGCAGCATAAGAGGCCATGTGGCCATCAAGATGGCAGAATGAGCCATGCCAGGGAGGTTTTAAACAACATGGATAGAGCAGACAGAACAATCGTTCTGAAAGCTCTGGAAAAGTTAAAGGGTTGCAGTAACAGGGCAAGCACTGATTCACAAAAAATTGGTGGGCAAAAGGGGGAAGAGAAATGAAACAAAATAAAGTTTCAATGGCTGAGAGATCTCAAATGGTCATTCTGGAGGGCATTCTTACGAACTATATAGATATCCCTTTTTAGTTTTTAGTGTATTGGAATAGTGAGAAGGAAATTCCTGAAACTGTTGAGGTGCAACCCAGTAGTCTTGATTCTTGAAGACTATTGTATAACTATATAGTTTATATGGTGTGACCGTATGATTGTGAAAACCTCGTGGTTCACACTCCCTTTATCCAGGGTATGGAAAGATAAGTAGAAAAGTGGGGACAAAAATTAAATGAATATTAGCAGGGATGGGAGGGATGGGATGTTTTGGGTGTTCTTCTTGACTTGCATATTTATTCTTATTTTTATTTTTAGTTTTTGGAGTAATGAAAATGTTCAAAAATTGATTTTGGTGATGAAGCCACAAACTATATAATGGTACTGTGAACAACTGATTGTATACTGTGGATGATTGTAGGGTATGTGAATATATCTCAATAAAACTGAATTGAGAAAAAAATATTAGTAGGATGGGTGACACCATGGCTGGCCCTCCTCCGCCCCTCAGAGGCTCAGCGTGGAGCTGGCCCCTGCTGCCGGTGCAGGTCCCTGGTCCCAGTTCCACAGGGGGCAGAGTAAACCTAGTGCACATACTGGGAGCATGTATGTCTGTGCCCACCTGTCTGGTGGCAGCCTGGAATGGACCAGGACACTTGCCGCAGGCTTGCTGTGCCAGAACCTGCCCTGCATGTAGAAGGTAGCTCACAGAGCTCTCCTACAGAACACTGTTAGGAGAGCAGTCAAATCACAGTTGTCTGGGGAAATTCGCAGCTGCTGGTGGTGGGATATCCAGTGTAGTGCTCAGGACCATTGTTTCCTAAGAAAAATGGGGAAATTTGGATCTGTGTAAACAGGAAAATTCCTAGGGCCATACATGCATGCCCAGGCAAGACTTGTCTGCAGAAAAGACCTGGGAGGACCCTACACTTATGCTTCAGGCTATTCTCTCAACTTATTGTTAAGACAGCTAAGCTGTGAAGGAAAAGACTTGGCACAAGCCAATCTGCAAAGACTGAGAAAGGTGCTCTTCCTTCCTTCCTTCCTTTCTCTATTTTTTTGTTAGCTCCTGGCATTCGAGGAAATCTCCATCATAACATTATCTGCATACAAACTTTCAAGTGACTTGGTGTCTAAATTTCAGAGATAACACATTAAAATATCAAAATGTCCAGGTTGCAATAAAAGATTACATAATATACAAAGAATCGGGAAACAATTGCTTGTGCAAAGGAGCAGGATAAAGAATTAGAAAGGAAGGTCAGAACTTGAACATACCAGATAAAGACTTTCAAAAAATGGTCCTGAATATGCTCAAAGATCTAAAGGAAAACATGGATGAAGAATTAAAGGGAATTGGGTAAATGATAGATGAACACAACGAACACAAAGAGAGAGGAGTTCAACAAAGAGATAAAAAACATGGAAAGGAACCAAACAAAGCCGAAGATCACAGTAACAGAAACAAAACATTCCCTGGAGGGGTTCAACCACAATTTGGAACTGGCAGAAGAAAGAATCAGTGAACCTGAAGATGAGACAACTGAAGTGGTTCAGTCTGAGAAGCAGAAAGCAATAAGCATGAAGGAAATGAACAGAGTCTGAGAGATCTGTGGGATACCCTCAAGCATATCAGTAACATTGTGGGGGTCCCACGAGAAGGGAGAAAGGGTCAGAAAGACTATCCTATGAAACAAGGCTGCAAACTTCCCAAATTTAATGAAAGACATGAATATACACATCCCAGAAATTCAATGAACTCCCTACAAGATAAACCCAAATGGACCCACACTGAGATATATGATAGACTGTTGAATGCCAAAGATAAAGGGAGACTTCTGAAAGCCGCAAGACAGAAGCAAGGGAGCCTTGAGTACCAAGTTCTCATAGGAAGTCACAGAGGCAAGAAGGCAGTGGCATAACACATTTAAAAAATTAAAAAATTGCCAACCAATAATTCCACAGCTAATGAAACTGTCTTTCAAAAGATGAGAAGCGATTAAGACATGTCTAGATAAACAAAAGCTAAGGGAGTTCGCCACCATTAGACGGCCCTACAGGAAATTCTTAAAGGGAGTTTTTCAGATTGAAAGGGAAGGACACCAGACAATAGATTAAAGTTGCATGAAGAAATAAAGAAGTCTGGTTAAGGTAACAACATGGGTAAATACAATTGCCAGTCCTATTGTATTTTGGTTTGATTAGATCCTTCCTACAGGATCTAAAATACAAATGCATAAAAAGTAATGATAAATGGTTTTGGACTTATATAAATATATACTTTGCAGTAAGAACTACGTAAAGGTAGGGGGACACAGAGGTACAGGAACATAGTGTGTATATGCTATTGAAGTTAATTTGGTATCAAGCCAAAAGAGATTGTTTAGAACATTAAATTTAAGCTCCATGGGAATCACAAAGAAAATATTGGAAAAATATTCACAGAAGGAAATGAGAAAGGTTTCCAAAACGTTCACCACAAAAACGGTCAAAGGATTTGAATAGACATTTCTCCAAAGAGGATGTACAGATGGCCAATGAACACATGAAAATGCCCAGTATCACTGGCCATTGGGAAAAGGAAATCAAAGCCACAGGGAGGTACCACCTCACCCTCACCAGAACAGCTATTGTTCTAAAAGCAGAACGTAGCAAGTGCTGATGAGAATGCAGAGAAAAATGGGAACTTGAAAACACTGTTGGTGGGAATGTGAGCTGGTGCAGCTGTGTGGGAAGCAGTTTGATGGTTCCTCAGGAAGCTGGGCATGGAACCACCATAACACCCGCAATCCCACCTCTAGGTATACACCTTAGTGGCCAGGGGGTGGAGGAACCCCAGAGGTCCATCTGCAGATGAATGCATGAACAGCATGTGGTGAATACATACAGTGGGGTCTAGCTTAACCTGAGGGAGGAGTAAGGTTCTGATGCATGTCACCACATGGACGAACCCTGAAGACACCCTGTTGAGTGAAATAAGTCAGACACAGAGGAACAGAGACTGTATGATTCCACTTGTATGAAATAGCCAGAATATGCAACTTCATAGAGACAGAAAGTAGAGTACAGGTTACCAGGGCAGGGGAGAGGGGAGGGAGTTAACGCATAATGGGCACAAGGTATCTGAGTGCGATCATGGGAAAGTTCTGCTGATGCGGGAGTGTGATTAATCACACTGAATCGTTGGGATGGGTTGGCAGTGGTTGAGATGGGAAAGCTTAAGATGTATGTATGATTCCGCAGTTTAAAAAGGAGAGAGAGAGATTAAAGACTAAACAACTAAAGGCAATAACAACAAAAGTCAACACATGATCCAGGAATGGATCTAATGATAAAGGAGGAAATGCCCAAAAGGACATTATTGGGACATATGAAAAAATTGGAGTACGTACTGTAAGCTTTACATCAATGTTAAATTTCTTGAACTTAAGGCGGTTGCATAAATGAATATCCTTGTTTTTAGGAAATATATGTGGAGGCATTCAGTGTCCAAGGAGCATGATGTATGCAACCTACTCTCAGATGTTTAGAAAATACATAAATAGGTAGAAAGATGAGAGATTGACAGATGATAGCTAGCTAGCTAGATAGACAGACAGAGAGAATGATATGGCAAATGTGGCAAACATTGAGTTGGTATCTGGGTGGGTGCATGCTGGAGTTCTCTGTATGGGGTTGGTGTTAATTTTGCAGCTGTCCTGAAATTATTTCAAAATAAAAAGTTAAAAAACAGAAAGAGATAATGCAGGCACTTTCCCAGAGCAGAAGGGACCTAACATTTCAGTTCTCAGAGGAGCTCCCATCCCTCCCACAGACAGGCCTTGCTGCTTAAAGACGGTGGGGTGATAAGTTGCCACGGCCTCACCACCCAAGTCTAAACAGCTGAGCCTGGCAGGACAGAGAAGGCAGTGTTTCCTGAGCACCAGCTACATGCAAGGCCACGGCATCTTGGGATGAATAGGCCCACAGTCTAGAGGTCATCTGGCCCACTGCTTCCCAACCCTAGATGGGCATGAAAATCTCTTGCATCCCTTGTAAAAAACTCCCAGGCCCCGTCTGACCTGATGGATTAGAATCTCTAGGAGTGGTGCCCAGGATCTGTATTATTTAAAAGCCCGCTCCACAAGACTGTTGCTGCAAAGGAGAGGCTAGGCCTCCCTATGATTGTGCCTAAGAGCCTCCTCCTGGGTGCCTCTTTGTTGCTCAGATGTGGCCCTCTCTCTCTACCTAAGCCAACTTGAGCAGTGAAATCACTGCCCTCCCCCCTACGTGGGATCAGACACCCAGGGCAGTGAATCTCCCTGGCAACGTGGAATATGACTTCCAGGAAGAAATGTAGACTCAGCATCGTGGGATGGAGAACATCTACTTGACCAAAAGGGGGGATGTGAAAGGAAATGAAATAAGCTTCAGTGGCTGAGAGATTCCAAAAGGAGCCGAGAGGTCACTCTGGTGGGCACTCTTATGCATAATATGGACAACTCTTTTAAGGTTCTAATGAATTAGAACAGCTAGCAGTACATACCTGAAACTATCAAACTACAGCCCAGAACCCATGAATCTTGAAGATTATTGCATAAAAATGTAGCTTATGAGGAGTGACAATGTGATTGGGAAAGCCACATGGACCACACTCCCCTTTGTCCAGTGTATGGACGGATGAGTAGAAAAATGGGGGAAAAAAAAAAACCCAAAAAACACCCATTGTTCTTTTTTACTTTAATTGTTCTTCTTCACTTTAATTTTTATTCTTACTATTTTTGTGTGTGTGGTAATGAAAATGTTCAAAAATTAATTTTGATGATGAACACACAACTATGTAATGGTACTGCGAACAACTGAATGTACACTTTGTATGACTGCATGGTATGTGAATATATCTCAATAACAGTGAATTAAAAAAAAGATTAAAAAAAAAGCCTGCCCCCCGACTCCTGCGATGGTTGGTGACCAGCCACCTTGGAGACCCTGGGCTCCTCTGGTCCCTGGGTGGGGTCCTGCTGAGCCCAGGATGTCTCCCATCCTCTGGAAAGCACATCCTCACCCTTTGGCTCTCTGACATTCGCCTTCCCACAAAGCATCCATGGGTATGACCCATGCTCAAGGACCACAGACATTTTAATCTAGAAGGTCTCTTCCAAATCATTCTGGTGACCTCTCTCTGAGCCCCAAACCTGGCGCCGTCTCTGCGTCTCCCTGACCTCATCTCCTCCCGCCCCCCCATCCCTTGCTCTGTCCAGTCATGCTGCCCTCCTTCATTCTCCAATCTCACCAGGCATACGCTGGACCCAAGAGCTTTCATACGTGCTGTCCCCTCTGGCTGGCGTGATGCCCCTCCAGACAGCCACTTTCAGAAAGCCCTCTCCCTTCCTCCAGTCTCCATCAAGGCCTTCCTCACCCCATCCCCTCCCTCACTTTCTACCCTCCTTGCTCTGTTTTTTCCTTGCAGCACTTCTTTGCTCTTTTCTGAGTCCGATCAGTGGAAGGTAAGTTCCCTGAGGACAGGCACTTGTTCCATTTTGTGCACATAGAGCAGGACCTAGCACAGAGAGGGGACTCCATCAGCATTTAAAGAATGAATGAATAGGATAGTTTGTAGCAAAGCAGGGGCTCAAACTCAGGATTCTGAATTCTAATACCCTTTCCCAAGAGCAGCGATCCTCCCCTATCACACGGCCTGGTATTCAGTGGCATGCTGTCTTCCAGTAGTTTCTGATTATTCCCCCATTTTCTGATTGCTTCCCAGGCTTCAAATGCCCCCACTGTGTGGGCACCTGAGTCTGCAGTGCAGTGGAGGGGAGCTTGCATGAGTGGGAAGGGAAGGGCCATCTTTTCATCTTCACCAGAAAACTCACCCTCGTGAGATTCAGGAAAAGGAGAAGTGTTTGACTGGCTGAAGCGAGAGGGCGCAGACGGGACCATGTCAGAGAGATGGCCAGAGACCCCGGGCAATGACTGGTCCTTGCGGGGTTGGGCAAAGGGGTGGGGAGGGAGCTGCAGTTTGTCTTCCTCCAGAAGAGCCCTGAAAGGAGCTTCTAGAGAGCTGAGACTCAGCCCTCTAAAGCCAACCCTGGGCTGAGTGCAGGAATCAGAGCACCCAGAGCTTAACTGCTTGTGGGAGGTTAAAAACATTCCCGAGTTCTTGGCACTCCAGGAGACTTTTAATAGCAGCTTAGGGGCAACCCATTCTCCTGGTCGGGACCACCCTGTCTTTGCGCTGCAGAGCAGACTGTAAGAGGGGCATGGTCACAGAGCCAGGAGCAGACCCTGCTCTCAACCTCCCAAGCCCCCAAACCCAGTGTGCCCAGATCACACACAACCTGCACTGCCTTTCTGCTCTGAATGTGGCTTTGGCCTCTTTCCACCAGGCCAGCCCATTAAACTTAAATCACAGCCTTGGAGGGGTTGGGTAGAGGTGTGCATGTCCTTCCACTGTTAAATGGTTTAAGAGAGGCTTCCACAGGAGCCTGTGATGGCTCAAGAGTGGATACTGCTTCTCTTTTACTCTTCAGACTTCAGCCTTCCTGATCCCTCCTTTGAACCTTATGGAAATTCCACCCTAGTTAACTCTAATATATATGGCACTATTGGTGGTGGTTTCATATCAGCCTGGTCTCCACTAGATTAATCTCTGGCCCCGTGAGAGCAGGGTTCACACATTATCCTTTGGAATCCCCCATCACATTGAACTAGAGGGAGACAGAGGTCTTGTTGGAAGAATTGGGGATGCTACAAGGATGGGAGTAGAGTTAGGAGAGGGGGTTGATCTGGGAGCCCCAGGTCTCTTCTGCGGAGGGGACAAGGACTCAGAGCTAATGTACAGGCAGTGGCTCCTGGAACACCCTAACGGAACCGGAAATTCGGAGAGGGACTGATCCAATCCCCTCATTCCGCGGGGTAAGTGACTCCCCCAAGTGGCTTCATCAGGTCCCAAGCTCATGACGTTTCTCTCCACCCAGGGCTTGTCCCACCTCTCCACAAGCCCTCCCGTGAGCACTCAGAGGGAGGCTGGGAGGTGGGATTTCTGGGGTTCCCTTCACTTCCCTAACAACATACCACCACCACCAGCAACTCCTCACCAACCCTGTTCTGTAGCTGGCCCCAACCCACCCTCGGGGTCCCCAAACCTGAGGAGGGGGAGGCGGGGAGGGTTTGCCAGCCAGCGGGGCCCGCAGGGGTTGCCTGCAGGAAGCTGACGAGGATACAGCTCCAAACCACTGGGGAGACTTCTGACTTGACCAGCTTTCCCCACCCTCGGACCAGGGCTCTGCTGCAGCTTGGGACTTTGTTTATTAATTTGTTTTTAGGAAAGAGGCCTTGGTCATAGCCTTTTTATGCTGGGCCCCTGGCTGGGAGGAGGAGACAGCTTCAGGCCATCTAAGGGGCTTCATCCCCACAGCTAACTGCTCATTAAAGAGTGTTAATGAGTTTCCCTTCTCCCCATCCCTTGCCCAAGCCAGCGAGGTGCTGGTGAAGGGGGTGATGTCTGGGGCCCAGGCCAGCCCTTCTCTGTCCTCTACTCCATCCTTAAGGGTCCCACTGGGTCTGACCCCGGCTCTGCTTAGCCAGCAGGCACTGGGTGGGAGTGGGACCCTCTGGCCCACCGGTTCCCCCTGCTACTGCCCCCCTTGCCTTAGGACTTACAACTTCTCCAGCAGAGACAGTCCCAAGAAGGATCCATTCCGGAGCCCTGTGATCCGGTTGTTGCCCAAGAGTCTGAGGGGAACAGGGAGAACACAGACAGAAGATGCCGTTAGCAGCTGGAACGCTCTGGGGACACGGGGCCCCCTGGGGCTGTGCAAAGCCCCCACACTCTGTGCTCCAGGAGACTGCAATGGAGGAGTCGCGGAACGGTTCAGGCAGACTGGGCAGCCCACCGACCCCCAGGTCAGACGTGCCACTGGCCCCGAGACCCCCCACGCCTGGCTCTGGCTTGGGGCTCGGCGTGCAGGTGGGCTGACCAGGGAGTGACATTGTGATGCCCCACCCCACACCTTTCCACGTTGGAACCACAGGGCAAACGTCAAGTGCCCCCTTTGTGTCCCCCACTGTCCCAGCCCTGCTAAGCCCTAGCCCAGTGCCCCAAGGATAAGGGGGAAGGAAAGGTGGGTCCATTGAGGGTAGTGCAGGGTCTGGGCTCTGCTTAGATGGGCCCAGGAACCCCACCAGGCCTGGGGCAGACGGGAGGAGCTGCCCTCTTTTGGGGTGCTCCAACACTCTGGAGATCCCATGAGCTGAGGGCCTCCCCGGAAGGTGTCCACCCCCAGCCCTCGAAGGCCTCCAAGCAGTGCCCCCAAGCTGGCAGGGCCCCGGGCCGGGGGGAAACCCAGGCCTCAGCCTTGGCCTCTGCACCCTCAGAGTCCTGTTTGTTTATTCATTTGTCCTTTAGGGGTGGAGGAAAGAGGCCCCAAGCAGACTGAGTGTCTCCACCCACCCACTCAGCCTTTCCCAACAGGCTCCCCTCTGGGCAGAGAGGAGTTCCAGGGAATTCCAGGTGGCCCAAGGGCTCACCCCGCCAGTTAACTACTTATTAAAAAGCTTTACCAAGGGAGCTTCTAGACTCAAACTCTTGCAGCCGTGAGGTGAGACAAAAGTTTTCCCTTCTTTCCTCTGCTCTTAGAGTGGAGAACTGGACTGGGAAGATCAGAGGGGCAGGCCTCAGCCTTCTCTTGATGAGCAGCCTCGGGGCTGGACGGTGAGGGGGACGTGAGGGAGGTGGGCACAAGGCAGGAGAGGAGCTGTCAAAAAGAGACCTGCCCCAGAGCTTGCTGGAGTGGGTGGGTGCATCTACCAAGGTAAGAGGGCCCCGGACGCTGGAAGTCTCAGCTTCTCCATATTCAAGAGCTTGTGGGGAACCGATGGTGGCCGGGATGGAAGGAAGAGTAAAAGGGGGCTTTCTGGGTCCGTGGGAAAGGATGGAGACCCCTCTCCTTCTTCCTTCTCCCTGCTCCATTTAGATCCCTCCCACCCTTCCCATGGAGGTGACATCTCCCAGCAGTGACAGTGAGCTCCACAGAGGAGTTCGGGGGGACTTTGGGTTTCCAAAATACTTCACACGCATCATCATCTCGATATTTCAAAAATCACAGCACAGTGGTCTTGATAAGAAAAAATCAGAACCTTTATGAACTTCCTCCTTCTCATTTTAGAGGTTAGGGTTGTTTCATGTCCCACTCCACATGGTGGTAAATCATAACCTTGCCGGTTCTTAGGGTCTCTGAAGGTCGCATTCAGGCCTGGGGAGGCCAGGCGGCCACCTCAGCGGTGACAGGTCCATCGTGCCATGGACCACCTGCCCGGTAAATCAAGGCCAGGCCCCCAGCCCAGCGTTCTCTCTTCATACACCTTCAGTGTGAGGCTCAGGGGGTGCGTTCAATGTCTGAGAAAGCAAGAGGATGCCTCAGTGCCCTCAGGAATGTCTGCGAGGGGTACTGAAATGTCAGGAGGAAGGGCAGAGAAAGGGGGTCCACGTCACTGACCTGCCCCCCTTGTCCCCACCTCCACCCTGGTCTCTGCCGGGGATGGTTCCCTGTGGGGTTGGGGCTGAGGGACAAGGACAAAAATGCTGATGGAGGGGTGGCGTATGGGGAGAGGATGGGGGTGATGGAAAGGTAGAGGAACAGGGCTCCTGGGTTATCACAGCCCCATCTACAGAGGGGAGGGCCCTGGAACCCAAAAGCCCATCATTTCCTAGGAATATGTTGGAGGACTCGAGTTTGAGAAACACTCTATAGTCTAAAATTGCCCACTAGGAAAATGCCTTCTCATTGAAAATCATCTCTTCAAAAGACAAAGCTCTTTTTTTAAAAGGTCATTATGATAAAAAAAAAAAAAATTCCCAAACCCAAAAATGAAAACCCAAGATCCCAGTTTGACAACCCTTCTCAGACAGGTCCATAGGCAGTATTGGGGGAGGGGAGGACTCCCCACATTCCCCAGACTCTTTGGCCTTTAACATCTTAACCCTTTAACCCCTTCCACATACCCCAAATTCTTTAACCCATCACTGGCCAATAGAAAGATCAGGCAAGCCACATGCATAGTTTTAAATTTTCTAGTAGCCACATTAAAAGAAGGTAAACTAAAAAATTAATTTTAGAACAGATTTTATTTAACTCACTATATATGAAATTTTCTCTTGTGAACATGGAACCAATATAAAAAATTATGAATCAGATATTTTCCTTTTCTTTCGTACTAAGACTTTGATCTACTCTCTCAAATGCACCTCTCAATGCATCTGTAAAATGCACCTTTCAATTCAGACCAGCCGTGTTACAAGTGCTAATAGCCTTGGGTGGCCAGTGCCACCCAAGGCACTGTGCTGTTTGACAGATCCTGAGGCACCCAAGGTAGGGTGTGCTTGTGTGTGTGTGCATTTGTGTATCTGTGTGTGCGTGTGTGTCGGGGGGAGGTGCAGCACAGCCGAAGATCCGGGGGCTAGCCCCCAACTTAGTGACGATGAGCCTCAGTCCAGAACTACTTATGTCTCCGTCTGGTTGGGGGCCAGCTCCCGGACACGTCCCCCCCGCCTCAGCCCGGACCTCAAGCAGGCCAGGACTTCTCCGAGGGCGGTCTGTGTGTTCCCGGGGTTGGGGGAGAGGACGGGGAGGATGGGGGTTAGCCACAGCCCACACTTCCAGCTTGGCCAGCCTGGTGCACACTCCAGCCCCAAACGTCTTGAAACGAGATATTTTTCTTGCCGCGACAGGCCTGTCCCTGAACCCTCTGACACATGCACAAGAGCACAGCCACCAGCCTTTCATCCTTCTTCTCTAAATCGGCCCCCTTCTTGCCACATTGCCAGTTCTTGGACAGAATTTGGAGAGATATCTGTAGAACTGGAGTCCTCAGATACTCAGAATTGTATTTTGGGGCTTTAACAACTTGGTTAGTTTTGAGGAAATTGACTTAATACCTGGATTTTCCAGAGAATGGCTTCAAGTGTGCTTGTCAGTTCAGTTCTCCTGACATCCCACTTGTGGGTCTGGTCTGGTCTGGGAGGGCAAGGATTCTGGATGGAAATTGCCGGGGCTTGGCGTTTTTAAGAGCAGGTAGGAAGCTGGCAGTTACTGACACCTATAAAGGCTGATCCACCAGCAGCAAAACATTCCCACCACTCTAGGCTGTCTCCTGGGAGGAAGACAAGCAGGGCAGCCACAAACACAGGGCAGAGAGGGAAGGAACCCCGGGCTTCGGCCTCTTGAAACCTCTCCTGACAGCACCTCAGCCCGCAGCTCCCTCTCGCCCTAAACCACACAGGGAGCCAGGTGGGTTTCCTTTCCAGCCACGCTGACCTGCCCACAGAGCTCTGGCTCACCCAGCTGACAACCTTCACTTTCCTTCTTCTTTCCTCCCTCCCCCTCCTGCCACCCCGGCTTCAAGCCTTTCATGGGAAAAGGGGTCAGTCCCTGGAGTCCAGAGTTTGAAATCTGGCCAAGGAGAGGGGGCACCTGGAGTCCATTCCAGAACTCTCTCTCGGCTGGGGTCCTATTTGGGGGAGGAGAAGTGAGCAGAACAAGCACTAAGGAGGTGGAGGCCAAGGGAGTGAGCAGCTGGTCTCTACAGAGAGACGCAGTGGGCTCTGGTCACGAGAATGCCACAGATACCCCCCAACTCAAAGAGGACCTTGTACTTGGCATGGGGGCACCGCTCTGTGGGGCATGGGGCACACATACCTGGGCCAAACTGTCCTCAGGTGTGCAGGAAGAGTCACACAGGTCACCTCCAGCACACACACACACACACACACACACACACACAACAGCCACATCTTTGGACACACAAGATCTCTCATCAGGTAGGCTGACACTCCCGGCCGTCCCTGCAGGCCACAGCACAAGGCCTTTGAGCACCTCCAAGGCCCACAAAGATGCCTGAAACCTAAAAAGTAACGATTGCCTCTAAAATACAAAAGCTGTACAATTAACAATAATAAATGCTTAATTAAATAACCACTAAGCACCATCCTATGCCAGTTGGCAATAACTATTAATTTAGTGAAGGGTGTGGGTGCATTTTAATACGCTCGAGAATATGGCCTCTCCCAAGGAAGGGCTCCTCTGACTTGGTGGGTGTGGGGAGAGGAGAGGGCAGTGCTCTTGGGGTGTGAGTGGACAAGGGGGAGCCCGCTGGGTGGTAAGTCTGCCTTAAGCCGTTGTTGCGCAGCGTCATACAGGTCAGGCCTTCCACCCCAGAGTTCGCCGATAACTAAACAGAGTTTGAGCTCCTCCTGCCTGGCGTTTTTATTTCTCTCAGCTCTCAACTCAACTGAAGAGAGGGAGTGTTACTTTATGGGCCCCCTAAAACTTCCAGCACCATGTGTCTGCATTTTGGTTCAGAAAATACAGTCATCATCAGCATAGTGTTGAAGCCCCTGGGGTCCCTGTTACGTGGAACCCAGGTAAAATCCCCCAAAAGGCCAGAGAAGCTTCTCTCTGTCCCATTTCCCACCCTTCCCCTCCTTTCTCCGTTTGTTGCTCCTATCTCGGTCCTTCCACCCTCAAAGGTGGCAGAAGGGCGGAAGTTGGGAGTCCCGGTATAGACGGGGCTGAAGGGGTGCTGTGTGGCCTTGGGCAAGCTAGTGCCCTCTCTGGGCCTCAACTTCCTTCTGGGTAAAAGAGGCTAGAGTGGACCCCCCATGCCAGATTTTTGATGTCTTTTCCCACCCTGGATACTGAGTCTCCAGCATCCCAGAAGTCCTAATGTCCCTGCAAGGCAAGGAGCCTTGGGGAAAGGGGCGCTCTCAGGCCTTCCCTTCCCCTTCCAGCTGGGAGCTGTCTGGCCCCTGCAGCTCGGGCAGCTGCTCCCTCCTCAAGTCACACTCCTCCACCCCGTCCATGACAGATTGGCTCCCCTGCCCTCACCTGGCCCCATCTGTCTCACACAGCCCCATTCCCCCTTCCCTCCCCTCCCAGGGGAAAACTGAGGCAAGAGCCGGAGGATGGAGGATGGAGGGGTCTGGGAGGCTGGCCACGGCTCCCCCGCCCCCCCACCCCCACCCCATCACTCCCTCCCCCCAGTCCTCAAGCAAAGGAATGTTCTGGAGTTTGGGAAGGATGGGGGCCCTGAGGAGGGAGGAAGGGGAGGAGGCCGCCCGCCCGTCCTGTCAGTGTCTGAGCTCTAAATAGAACGGAACAGCCAGGGCTGGGGGAATGAAAACAAACAGCCCCTCGGAGCAGCCCAGGCTCACTTCCCTCCTCTCCCCTACAGCCCCGGCTCTCCGGCCGGCCCTGGGAAGGAGGCGAGTGGGCAGTCTCTGCTACAGGGGCGACAGGGGAGCGAGGGGTTCCCAGCCAGGGCTGTGTGGCCTTGGGGAACGCTCCCCTCTCTGGGCTGGGGTGAGGAGAGGGAAGGCCAGAGCCCAACGCAGGGGTGGCTAGGACTTTCTCCCGGAGAAAATGGTTCTCATCCCAATGAGTCCCATGTGGGATGAACTTAGAAACACTCACTCCCTTGAAAAACATGACCCCCAATTTAAGGGTCAATTTATGGTTAGGTTCAAATTACACCGATTTCCCTCAAATGACACTTTTGGGGGAAAATTAAAGGCTCACTCGGAGGACTAGGGTTTGCCTCCCTGCCCCCCAGTCATGGTAGCCAGCTCGGGTTTCAGGGGTGGCTGGGTTCCTGCACACGTTTTGGGTCATTCAGGCCAAAGAACCCATTCTGGGGCCAGGACCCACTTGGGGGGTGACTTCTAGGTGCCATCCTTGGGGCTCAGTGCAATGGCATCTCATCTGTTTGGTGCAACTCAGCTCAAGCAGTGGAGCCCAGAAACTCTGCCCACTGTCCAGTGCTCTCCCTTAGATGGGACAAGGGAACCCCAGGAATCCCCAGAACTTGAGCGGGCTGCCTCCAGCTCTCAAGTAGGTAGTAGGAGTGGGGTCAGGGAGATACTTGGGTTTCTCCTGGCCCCTTAGTCCTCACCTCCCTCAGATGGGCAGGGGCCCGGGTGCCCACCTGGGGGTGCAGCTGAGAACCTCACATCACTGGGAGGGTACGGGAACACGAACATGTGGGAGTCTTCTCTGCTTCTGGCTTCTACCCTCTTTTCTCTCCCTCTTTCTCTTGGCTCTTTCCCCCCATCCCCCTCCTCTCCCTCACAAAAGCTCTCTGTACACAGCCACTTCCTCTGGCTGCTGTCTGTGAGCCCAGAGCTTATGAGAACCATATGGGGGAAAGAGGGTGGAAGAGAAGGGGGTGGGGGAAGCCAGCACAGGCCCGCCCCCAACCCACCACTCCCTAGTCAGCATCTCTCACCCCTTCCTTCAGGCTGATGTACATGGAGGTTGGCATGCTTGGCCCCAAACTCCTCTAGCTGCACCCTGGTGGCTGGGGTGGGGGGCACTGTGGTGGAAGCCCAGTCTAGAGCTGGAGGTGGTCCAGAGGCAGAGGGAGATTTGTGGCTCTAGGACCACTTTCCTGAGGCTGGAGGAGAGCAAAGGGGCTGTGAAGCCATCTCACCACCCTTCCCCACACCCAGTGCTCTGAAGATCACCAAAGTCACAGCCAGTGCTGGGCACATCTGTGTGGCAAACAGCCCCTTTGTAGGCAGCCTATGGGGTGGGCAACCCAGCCCCTGACCCCTGAAGGGCTGGAAGCTGAGAAGACCCAGGGGTTGCCTGTCCTGGGTAAATGCAGAGTGACTTGTTCCATGTCTGCCCCCTCCCCACCTAGCCTTGGAATGTTCCCAGGTCAAAAGGGCCTGGGTCATGCTGGGAAGGAACCAGGTTGTCTAAGAGCAGCCTTTGTGCCTCCTGGGTCCCAAGTCCAGCCAGGTGAGCCCCAAATCCCTCACGCTAAGAAAATACTAAGAGAGTCCACCCCGCTGACACTGACCCTGGCCCCAGCTGGCCCTGTGACTATCAGCAAGGCCTCACTTTGCTAAGCTCTAAGAGGTGAGTTTGGACTTGGGGCTTGTTAAGGCCCCTTCCAGGGCTGACATTCTAGGAATTTATGACACCAGGCTGGTATCTGCTGAAGGGACTGCAAAGATGTCCTGGGAGTCCTCAAAGTGGATTTCTTCTGGCGTTATCTATTATCAGTCCTTTCCCAGAATTCCTTATTCCCAGGCCCCCTCCCAGAGCTGAGAACCAGGGAGCTAGCCCATCTGCTGCTGCCCAGGGGTGGGAGGGGGTTCACAATGGCCTCCTGCCTTCTCCCTGTCATAAGCCCCCCACCCAAGGGGACTTTCCCCTTAAGTGAGGTCCATAAAGGCTCCCGCTCTGGACAGGGCCTTGCCACCCCAGGGCTGCCCTGCAGACTAGGTTGAGACCGGGTGGGGGTGGGTGGGACAGACGCATCAGGAAGCAAGCCAAGAGTTCTGCCTTCCTGGAAAACTGCAAATGAAAATCCATTAAAGAAAAAAAAAGCAAAGGGTGGGGAGAGAGAGTATGTAGCCTATAAAAACAGAAGGCAGAAGATGAGATAATAGGGTGGAGGTGAAGGAAGGGCTTTTCAGTGAAGTGAACAGGATGGTTCACAGAAATGCCTCTGAACTGCTTGGAGGCCCCTGAGCAGAGAATGTAGGCTCCTTGCAGGCAGGGCCCTTGTCTAGAACTTTCTTTGCCTGAACAGTTTCCAGGACTCAGTGTGTCCCACGCTTCCCAAGGTGGAGACCCCAATTCCCACCAGGGTTTGCAGCAGGGTGATGTGCGAAGGGTTCGGCACCTGATGCCCTGTTCTGGAGAAAAGAGGGGCTCCTCAGTGACAGTGGGGCAGGGGATAGACCACAGTGCAAAAGCTCGTGGCTCAAGTCCTACTGCTTGCACAAGGTGACAAGCTAAGCAAGAATTCCCGTGAAAAAAAAAATGAGGAGGGTGAGGGGGTTTTCATGGCATTATGTAGCCTCTTGCTTTGCTGTCAGGCTGAGGCAGCCCCTTCCCGTCTTCGTGCCTCCCTCAAGATGCTCGCTGGAGTAGGGTGGGTGTGCTGGAGAAACTGAGGCTGCAGGGGAAAGAATCCCTGACCAGTTTCTGCTGGGAAGACCCACCCTGGGGGTGCCTGATCTTTGGGTTCTGTCCCTTTTATGCAAAGCCTGCGGGAAATCCTGAGAAGTATGTTCACGGCTGTGACAGTGACACTGTGGGCAGATGGACCAGTGTGTTCCCAGGGGCCTCCGTGGCCTGCCTCATTCCTGTCCCTGCAGGGGTGGCCAGCCAGGCTTGGGGGACAGGTCCTCGGGAAGGTATCTTAAGCCAGCAGGGTCAGTAGCCTGGGAGGAAAGGGGGGCCCTGCTGCAATGGGAAGGTAAGTTAAGAGTCACATTTGCTGCCACCCTGTCACAATATATTCTCCCCAAGAGTTGGCCCCACTCTCTCCTCAGAGTGGCATTGATAGGAATTAGCCATGGCTGGAAAGCATTAGTTGCCAAATCATTCTAAGATGTACTGCAAAACCACCTTTCTGTTTTTTTTCCCCTTCCTTCTGCCTTTGGTATGTTAGAATTCCCTAATCCCAACCAAAAAAACACACAGAGAGACAGTGTCCCACACATGGGAGAAGCATCATGTGTGAGCACACACACAAGCGTGCACACACAGACGGACACGCACATCCCTCTTGCAGCAGAATTTTCATTGTGCAGCTGGGATCACAGAAACCACCTGATTATTCCCAACAGCAAGCATTTCTCTCCTCCAGATTTGAGTGGGTTGGGGAATGCCCAGGCCTGCCCAGACCCTTAAACTCCAGTGGATGCTCAGAGAGACCCAGAATGGGCAGCCACAGCCGATCTCTGAACTGCAGGGAGGCGGGAGGGAGTAGACATCCCCCTCCCCAACACACACACACACACACACACACACACACACACACACACACACACACCAGCTGGGGAAAATGCCGGCCAAGCGGCCAACGTCAGAGGCTGACCAGTCGTGTCCTGTCAGGAAGCAGGCAGTCTCTGAACTCACCCAACCAGGGGCCTAGCTGCATTGTTCTGGACACAATCGCCAGCACCGTGAGCTGGTCTCAACTCCAGGGCGAGGGGCGCTGGGGAAACGGTGGCCACTGGGGTCAGGAGGACAGGGAAGGGGAAGTGGCTCTTAGGCTGGATCCAGGACAGGAAAGGAAGGGGCCGCCACCAGGGCCCTACCCGCAACGCCACGGCGTGCGTGGAGCTCCAAACACGTGGTCAGCGCAGGAAATCGCTGTGATGGGGAGGGGTCTGGCGGTTTCGGGGACCTCCGACTCCCACAGAGGAGGCTTGGGGTCGGGTTGGGGCGCAGCGGCTTGCGGTGCCAGCAACGTGAGCGCTGCCTAAGGGCCTGGCTGGGGTGGGAACCTGGGTCGCGGAAGGAGTGCCGGGATGCACCGCCTTCTCCGCAGCCCGGTTTCTTTCTTCACAATCTTTGCGCAAAGAAATCAGTCGAAAAACAGCCCAAGCTTGTGTTATGTCCAGAGGAAGGGAAGAAGGGGAGGGATGCATTAGCCAGCACCGAAATCACTTCTCAAATGCGCGCGGCTGGCGGGGGCCCAGGAGGAATGGGGAAGCCGGGGTCCCCTTCAAACCCTAAGCTCCCGCACTTCAAGGAGAGACTTTTCCGCATCCACCCTCCAGCCTGCCCTATGGAAACCGGTTGGGTGCGGGGGATTGGTAGGCCAGGGTTAGCGGGTCGGGGTGGCGCTTCCCACTGGAGGAGCCAGGCCCGCCGGGTGAGCGAAACTCCTCCGAGTCAGGCCCGGGACGCGTCCGCAGTGCTGACCATCAAAGCCACCCACAGGGCCGCGGGCGTCGATCTTTCTGGAGTTTTCTCCCCTCCCACTCCATCTCTGCCCACTGAAATCCGCTACACTAGCCCAGGTTGGAAACTTAAGGGATGTGGGCATTCCGCCAGCGCGCGTTCCAAGTTACCTGTGCAGGTGAGTGGGCGCCCACGGTACCTCCTCTGGGAGCGCCCCTGGTCCCCCGAAGCCCCTTCCCCTCTCCACTCGCCTGGCGCCTCAATCTCTCCCCTGCTTCCCCAAGACCCCTTCTTGGCGCCTGGACTCAGGCCTGTCCTACGGTCCCCGAAGTGGCCAGATCGCTGCTTTCCCCCACACCCCTCTCCATGCATCTTTCCGTCTGAGGTCCGGCCGGGCCGGCGGGGCAGGGTACTCACAAGGTAACGGTGCCGTTGGGCAGAAGACCGGGCTCGGGAGGTTCCGGGAGGTCCCCGCCGCCGCACGCTACCCTCCTGCGCGCCGGGTTGGGGGCGCCGCTGCTCAGCCCCTTGGGCCGTTCCCCCGAGCACTTGCAGCTGCGAATTGGCACCGGGCAGCCCGGCGCGCCCAGAGTGGCAGGCGCCAGGAGGAGCAACCAGGGCAGCAGCGGCAGCAGCAGGCGCGTGGGCGCTCCCCGCATCTTGCCTTCCGCGGCGCCCATCAGCCCATTGCCCCGCGGGGACCGACAGCACTGGGTCCCGGTTGCGCGACGCCTGGGGGCACCCAGGGGGGTTGGGGGTGCGCTCAGCGGGGTCGCGTGGCGCCCGAGGGCGGCGCGGGGGGCGCTGGGCGGAGGCGAGCCCCGGGGTCCCGGCCGCCGCACCCCGGGGGCATGGCCTGCGAGCGCCCCGGCGGGGAGGACCCGGGCGCGGCTGTCAGCGCAGCCCCGCAGGCCCGGGGCGGCGCGGCCCGAGGCTCGGAGCGGGACTTCGCGGCGGCTGCAGGCCGGGTCCCTCCGGGCCGCTGGCTGGCCGGGCGCGGGGCTGGGACCTAGAAGATCGCGCCGCGCTCCCGCCGCCGCCGCCGCCGCCGCCGTCGCTCCGGGCCATGGATGGAGGCAGCTCGGCGCGGTCCCGCTCCCGCCGCCGCCAGCCCCTCCCGCCCTCCGGGGCCCGCGCCCTCCCCCGTCGGCTCGCCCGTCCGCAAGGCCCTAGCGCCTCCCGATGCGCAGCCAGGCTGTCGCTCCCCTCCGATGGGGGGACGCGCGAGCTGGTTCCAGGCTCCCCAGGGCCGCTGCTGTCCGCGCCTCCCCAGCCCCACCCCGAACCCGGACTTCCTCTCCCTTCTTCCTCCTTGCCCTGCCCCCACCAGGGCCAGGACCCGTCTCAGACCTCGACGCCAGTCCCCATCCCATTCCACATTACCCTCCCCTGGCCCTTCTGGCCTGCACCCCTATCCTGCTGGGACTTTCACTGACCTGCGGGCTTGGCCAGAGAGGCTTGGAGCTCGGTGGTTGGGGCTGAACTTTAGTCACCGCCCTGGGGTGGCTAGGATTCCACTTCCATGGGCCCCGGAAATGACGGGCCAGCCTGGACACGGCTCTCCTGCTCACGGCCCTTGCCCATGCCCGCGAGCTCACCCGGAGGCCACGGCAAAAGGATGGAAGTTGCTAAGGAGTCAGTAGACCCCTCCCCTCCCGCCGCGGGTGACCTTGCCCAGCGGAGGTGCATGTCACTCAGTCAAGGAAGGGTCAAAGGCCGAGGCAGATGCACTTGATCTGGCCTCCCGCCCTTTCCACCTCCTAGTGTCCCTGGTGTATGGGGGTGGCAGTGATGTAAAATGAGAGAGGAAGAGGAGGGGTCTGTGCCAGGGTGTGGAAGGAGGCTGGTGCTGTGAGTCAGGGGACCCCGACTCTAGACTCTGCCTCTTATTAGCTGAATGACTTTTGACACTTTGGACACAGGCTCCTAACATCTTGGGGTTTGTACTCTTTGGGGTCAAAATGGGGCTCTGCCTGCCTCCTAGGATACAAATGTGAGCTGTGGTGTGAGTTAGTGAGAGAAAGAGAGAGAGGGCACTAGGTTTCCATGGGTAGAGGACTAGCAGCCTCGGGCAGGGTCTGCTGACCTTGACGGCTAAGGGCAGGGTGAAAGTTGCACCGTGGGGCTTGGACCGTAATGCATGCTGGGAATGCGGCTGGAGACAGAGGGAAAAAAGAAGGATGGCCCATCCTTCTACCCCCTCGGTTTCCCCACAGAGGCTGCTGAGGAGTGGGTGGGCTGCCAGGGTTGGGGAGTCTCTGGGGAGGTTTCCTTTTCCCCATCCTTCAATTACCACCAAAGGGGTCCCTAAGGTGATGTCCGCCTCCCTTCTGTGATCTTGGCCTGGTTGGAGCATGTGGCACCTTTTCCGGTGACTGCCAAGCCCCCCAGCCCCCTTTGCAGGAAAGCGGCCTCTCTCCCTTGCCCGTTGGCGTTGGTGGCAGATCCTGGGCCAGACGCTGGCCTCTTCACTTTCCCTCCGTGGCTCCAGAAGTCTCTCCAAGCTGCAGGCTCTGGTTCCTTGAACTTCCAAAGATAAATAAATAGCAATTGCAAATGGAAGAAGAGAGGAGGGGAATGGAGGCCCCAACAGGAGCCCTCTGCAGCCTGCAGCCAGGCAGGCTGAGATTACATTCCTCAGGAAAGGAGTGAAATGTCCCAGAGCCACAGCTCACAGGCAGAGACCTGCCCATCTGACCCTCCTGCCCACAGGCCAGGAAAGCACCTCAGAGAAGTTGGGCCTCTGGCCTGGATCACACAGCTCTCTGTAATTTCATGTTGCTGAAAGACGACACCCAAAGTTGGGAAAGGAATTCTGTTCTATTATTAGACCCCATCTCTGAGGCCCAATAGTGGCCAAATGACACTTAATGAAGCCACTGCTTCCCCACAGGTGGGAATGTTGGGTTCTCCTGTTGGTCATTAAATGTGACTTCTATGCCCACCTGGGGAGGTAAATGGGGCAGGGATTACCTTCCCGTCTTACAAGGATGAATGGGGAAACCGAGTCACCGAATGGTCAAGAGCCTGCAGACTGGGGGATGGGAGGCACCTCCAACTCTGATAACATGTTCTCCACCACGCACCAGGCACTGTTTTGGGCACAGAAGGTGTAGCAGTGAAGAAGACAAAGTGTGTGGTTTCCTGGTGCCCACATTATAGCACAGGGAGATGGACAGCATACAAACAAATAAATATGTCTACTGTGGTAGGTGGGGATGAGATCCAAGTAGAACTAAGCAGGTAGGAGAACACTGATGGGGAAGACCTCCCTGGTCAGGGGGCATTTAAGCAGAATCCCGAAGGACTGAGGATGCACGCCACATGGATTTTGGGGGATGGAATGCCATGTGCACAGGAGCAGCAAGTGGCAGCAAGGTGGGAGAGCACTGCCGGTGTTCAAGGAGGCTGGTGCGGCTGGCACGGAGCGAATGAGGAGGAGAAGAAAGGGCTGGGGTCACAGTGTGCAGGGTGTCCAGGTCACACAGACTCTTGAAGATCACGGAAGGGACTTGGCATTTTTTTCTGAATAAGAAGAGAAGCCATTAGAAGGGTTTAGAAAGAGGGATAATCTGACCTGAACTAGAGTGGCTTTACCTCTCTGCCTCTTAGGTGGAGGAAAAACTATAGTGGGGCAAGGCAGGGAGGTCGGGAGGAGACTAGCTAGGAGGTCAGGCAACGGGGCAGTTGAGAGGTCATGGCCTCCCACATCGAGGAGGCAGGAGGGCGGGAAAGGGGTGAAGAGAGGCTGGAGATCCTGGACATGCTTTGAAAGTAGAGGCAAACAAGATTTCCCGACACACTGAAGCAGTGGGCTGTGAGAAAACAGTGTCAAGAATGACCCTTAGGTGTTTGGCATAAGCTCTGGGAAGAATGGAATTGCTGTTTACTGAGATGGAGAAGGCGCAGGAAGGATAGAATTTGGGGAAGAAATCAAGAGTTTGGCAGTTACTCTGCTGGGAATATGGCAGTAAACAAAAAAGACATAGTCCCTGCCCTCGTGGGGTGTATAGGTCAGTGTCGGGGAGGCAGTTATTGAGCACAACACACCCATACAAATAGCTCTATAAATACAGATTATGATACATGCTGGGAAGGGAGTGGGCATCAGAGAGATTAGTTGGGGTAAAGGGCCCTGTTTCCACTGGGCTTCACAATAGGCCTCTCTGGGACCCAAAGGCTAAGCTGAAGCCTGAAGGTAAACAGGTGTCAGCCAGGTGGAGAAGGAGGCCAAGAGCTTTACCCGACCCTGGGCAGGAAGGAGCTTGGTGCCTTAGACAGCGGAGGCCCTGTGTTGTGTGAGGGAGTGAAGGGGAGCGGGTGGCAGATGGGGTGAAGGCTGGAGGCCTGCCTGTGTCCCCTTCTCCGCCTCCTCCTCCTCTCGTGCCTCTCCCTGGCCAGCCCTGAAGTGCCTCTGCCAACCTCTTGGCTCCTCAGGGCTCAGGGGAAAGTGTGGTTCTCTCTTGTCCAGTGCCTGAGGGAAGGCTCAGGGAAGGATCAGGGCTCCGGAAGCCCCCAGTTCACAGCATCATGGGCCCACCATGGGCCTTTTCTGGTGGGGTGATGGGTCATGCTAAGGGCCCACCAGGGTCCAGCTTCCCATCTGGTCTGGGGGCTCCTTGGGGTCTGTGACCTGTTCTCCCAGGCCCACCCGTCCACCGCTCCCGCCCTCCCCACCCGGAGGCAGAGAGGAGGGGGCTGGTGGGCAGGCCAGCACCCCTCTCCCTGGGCCCCACTGGGGCCAGACTCTTCAGGTCCCAGAAGGTGGTCAACATCTCTGGCCAGAAGAACGGGTGCGAGTGTGTGTGTGGGGGCGGGTGGGAGGGTGGGGAGCGGGTGGCACGAGGCCAGCGTTTTACACGGACGCCGGGCTTCGGGGGGAGGAGGGAAAGGACAGAGGAGGGGCAGTGGCCCTCGTGGAGCACGTCTCGCACGCACACTGTGCCACCGAATCCTCACCCCTCCTCTTCTGGTTCGCAGACGACGAGAGGTTGAGTAACTTGGCTTGGGTCCCTCACTGGAGGCGCTGGGACCCCGGCCCCTCCTGAATGCCCCTCCCCACGGCACCTCCACTGCTATGGGTGGGTTGGCAGTTGTGACTCTCTCATTCCTTAACCCAGGCCCACCCGCCTCTCCTGGTCTTCTGTGCCCCTCCCACCCCGTGGTGGGCCTGACCCAGCCCATCCGAAGATGAGAAGCAGAGCAGAAAGCCGTTTGGTGAGATGGTTGCAGGCGTTTTTTATTTCAGGCAGGAGTTAGGGGTGAGAGTGACACAGGCAAGGCTTGAGTGCTGGGGTCATCTCCAGGGCACCGGGCCAGGTGGGGGCTGCTGGGAGTGAGGGGTGGGCCCCTCCCTGTGCAAGGCCTGTGGCCAGGGGACTGAGATTGAGGCGAGCCTCAAAATTCAGTCTAGAGCTAAGCCTGCTTCCAGCTCTCACCCCCACTGCTTAAAAAGATTATTTTTATCAGTTATTCACACATATGGTTAAAAATTGAAATCACGTAGAAGAGTTTAAAATGAAAAGCCAAAAAGACCCTTCCCCCTCCCCATCCTGCTCCCCAGAGGCGACTGTTTTTAACTGCTCCTACTTTTTATTGAAGCGGTTGCTGTACAAGACTCAGTACCCTGAGAGAAGTGCCCTGTTGGACCGTGATTGTTCAAACACAGCTTTTGGGGGCTCTCTCTTCCTGCTCCCCACCAGGGCCAAGCCACTGTCTGAGCTGTGGCCGACCACAGATTTCCAAACTAGATTCTCTGGGACACTGTTGCCCGCTCTCTCCCAAACCACCACCTCCTTCCCCGAGGAGAAGTGTGTGGGAAACCCCTCCAGCCATTGTGGAGCCTCAGAGTAAAGAATTCCTTAGCGCCCAGGCACAGCCGAGCCTGATTCACAGCCTGGCAGGTTGGAGTTTTAATTTGCTGGAAAAGTCCGTCTTTGCCTGGAATCCCAATTCCTGGCAGCGGCTGTCTTCTTGGAGCCTAGCTGGTCCGTGGTGGTGGCAGCAATGTGTTTCTGGGGCTGCCCTTTTTGGGGTTTGTCCCTCTGCCTCTCTGTGCTTTTCTTTCTTCTCCTCTCCTGTCTACCTCCTGCAGCTGTGTCTTCTTCACCAGGTCTCTGTGGCTTCAGGGCCCTGGATCTTTCTTCACTGTTAAGGTAAAGGTCAGGCTTCCCTGCAGGGAGGTTGCTGGCTCTATTTCCCTAAGACCTGTCAGGCTGTCCTTTGTCCCCTGGGAGATCTGTGGTCATGGCGGGAAGGGCATTGGGAGAAATATATTGAGAGGAGACCTCCCGGGGACTGCACTCAAGGGCATCTGGGCCTGTTGCTGAAGGCTGTGAGCCAGAGGATCTCGGTTTGGTGTCACTTCGGGCTGATTTTGTGTTTTTATGCTCCAGTCAATATTTGTGTGTTTCAAGTTATGGGGGACTAACGGAGGGGAAGGTGTGAGTGGCCATGTTTGGGCAGCATGTTCGGGGGAAGCAGGCCCTTTCCGTCTCCCTGAGCCCTGCCTGTTGGTGAAAGACCCATGTCTTGGGGACTTGGAGGGTCCCCATTTCTCCTCAATGAGCTCAATGTTTCCAAGCTCTTATTGTATGCCAGGTGGTTCAGTTTACTAGAGCTGCCAAATGCAATATACCGGGAATGGGTTGGCTTTTACTACGGGGATTTATTAACTTACAGTTTACAGTTGTTAGGCCAAGAAAATGTCCAAATTAAGGCATCAGCAGGATGCTACCTGGACTCTGAAGACAGGCTGCCGGCATCTGGGCTGCCTCTGTCAGGCACATGGCCAGTGCTTGCTGGTCCTTCTCTCCTGGGTTTGTTGCGTTAAGCTGTGGTTCCAGTGGCTTCCTCTGTGGGTTCTCTCTTAGCTCTTCTGGGGCTTTTCTCTTTAAGCTCTCTGGGCCTTTTCTGTCCTTTATCCTCACATAAAGGATTCCAGTAAGGTCCTTGAGTGAGGTGGGTCACATCTCAATTGAAATAACCTGATCAAAAGGTCCCACCCACAATAGGTCTGTACCCACAGGGATGGATTAAAAGAACATGGCCTTTTCTGGGGTGCATACAGCTCCAAACCACCATACCAGGTTCTGTGTAAAGGGATTTACATGCATTATTACATTGAATCTTCACAACAGTGCTATGAGGCAGTTATTCTCAACATCATCCCCTTTTTAAATTTTTTTTAGTAAGTTTTATTCACACACCACACAATCTGTCCAACGTGTACAATTAGTGGCTCTTGGTATAATCACAGAGTTGTGCTTTCACCACCACAGTCAATTTAGAACATTGTCATTGCTTCTTAAAAAAAACCCCATACCCCTTACCCCCCCACCCCAATTATTGACCCTTGGCCTTGGTGTGGCACCTTTGTAACAATTGATGGAAGACTACCACAATATTACTGTTAACTCTAGCCTATTACTGTTAACTCTAGCCCATAGTTTGCATTAGTTGTATTTATCGCCCCTTTTTACAGTCGAGGACATGGAGACATCAAGGAGGTTAAGCATCTGGCACAAGATGGAAAGGAACAGCTTTGGGGTTCACACTCAGACAACCTGGTCCCAGGCCATCTGATTCTGTATTCCCCAACCCGGAGCTCCCAGCACGGCTGGGGGTGTGTGCTGGGGGAGGGGTGGTGGGCACTGCAGGGGGCTCTGTGCCCTAGCAGCAGCTCCCAGCATGGACCCCCATGCACTTTTATTCTTGCAGTTCCTCTCTCTGTAAGTACCTCCTCACACTTACTGCCTTAAGCCCTTTTGATCTGATGACTGGGTGCCTTGAAGTGTGACAGTGAGAGCCCTGTCCCCCATTCCCCACCCCTGCCCCAGGCCCTGGGCCTCCAGTCAGAGGGCCCGACAGCACCCCGGCTGTCAGAGCCACAGGGCCTGCTGTCTCCCAGGTGAGGAAACCGGAGGCAGGCTCAGGCCAGGTCTGAGGGGGGCACACAGAGACGCCAGGGAGACTCACACCCCAGGGGGGGAAGAAGGGGGCACAGTCCCCTACATCCAGCCTGGACCCTGAAGAGACAGAGCTGTCTCTGGGGCAGAGGGCTCCCCTAAGAGTCTGCCTCTCCAGTCAGTGCAGGCCCCAACGTTCCTGCACCCCAGCAGGGCGTGCTGGCAAACCTCCGCCCCATCCAAGGCACGGCTCGAAGTCAAGTGTGACACGTTGAGAGCTCAGGTTTGGGGTTCTTCTGTCACTAGCGCTTGTGGGAGAAGGGTGATGAGGGAGATCAGAGAAAGGGAGATACAGGATGGAGAGAAGGAAAAATGGGGAGAGAGGAATGGTTGGCTCATCCAGTGGCCCCCAAATGTTTTTTTTCTCTCCTCTCTGTGGAAACCAGCAGGAGTCGAGAAGGCTGCACTGGCCGAAGGGGAGAAAGGGTGGGCGTGGCTTCCAGATCCCAGCCACCAGCTCTCTCTGCATGTGGGGTCCCCTGGAGGGTGAGCCTGCAGTCCAGCCGGTAACCCCCTCGGAGCCCCAGTCCAGCACCAGCCGAGGGAGCGCTGATGGCAGAGGCTGCCTCGTGCAAACTCACTGCACACTGAAGCCATCAGGCCCTCGACAGCAGCCTGCCTGGCTGTGGGCCCAAGTTTCCGAATATCACGCTTGCATCCAAACTAGATCTCTCCCCTCCACTTGCAGCAAACACCCCTCACTCAGCCCATTTCATAGCTTTTTAACTCATGCCCCCGTTCTAATTTCCTCTCAGAAATGTTTATCAGTCCATTTTCCCCTCTGGTCCCCTTCTCCACCCTCATCCTCCAAAGGGAATTTTAGCCGGGGCTGCAGACCTGGAGAATCCTGGAGGCTCCAGAATCCATCAAAGCAGCGTGCACCCTCCGGGGCCTTCGGTTCTGGGGCAGCCAAATCAAAGGCCAACCCGAAGGCCTCTTGCTCACGGCCAATAAAAACCTTGCTTCGGTGCCGGCTTCCTTTGCTGAAATCAGATATTCCAGTAATAAACAAGCCCGAAAGGCCAGGAACAGCGCTTGCTTCTTTCTTCTGATTAGTTTTTCTTCCTTTCAAAAAAAGTTGTCTCCTATAACAGGATGCCTGTTCCAGAAACCTGAGCCCAGGACGGCCTCCCCCGCACCCTTTCCCGCACTCCCACCCCCGCAGCTCCTGCAGGCTTGGGTGGGGCCTGGCTTCCAGAATTCTCTGCCTAGCTGGAAGGCAGGTCAAAGGGGATGGGGGAGAATAGGCCTCTTCTGCCTGGGGAGCTGGCTGCCAGCTAACAGGGACAGCTGGGTGCTCAGCCTTCCGGCTGTGGGCGATGGCCAGAAAAGGGAAAGTGGAGGTACGAAAAATTGGGGTCATTTTTGTTTTCTAAAGCAACTCCTCTGAATTTCTCATAGTATACCCAGGGGCTGTAAGGGGCCAAGCAGCGTGGGTTTTATAGTGCGGAGCCCACAGTTCAGAGCACCGGTAAGGCAGAGGGCCGGGTAGGGCAGGAGGGTTTGGAGCTTTGCTTTCTGGGACTGGCCTGGCCCTTTTCCATCAGCCTCTCCTGGCCCCTCCCTGTCCTCGTGAGCCCACATGTGGCCTGCCACGAGGGAGTGCCCTCCCCCAGTGCTGACGCCTCCCCCTCCTCCCCACCCCAATAGGTTTTTAAGTGACTTTGCTGTCAGAAGATGCTATTCTGTTTGTTTTTCTCATGACACTCTCTCTCCAGAGAGTTGCTGGTCAGAATTCTGTCAAGGCTGCAGATTGGAGGAGAATCGCTCCTAATGGAGAACAGACAGACAAGACACCTTTCATGTCCAGCCAAGTTTTTTTTTCCCCTTCCCTCTTTTTCCCTCTCTCTCTCTCCCACTTCTCATCTTCCCTTTTTGGCTTCAAAGTTGGCCTGAGTTTGGGCTCATTTCTTTGGCACATCTGGCGAATAAGGTCACACATTGATTTTATTGTGGAGAGTGGCAGCTGGGGCAGGCTTAGTGCCGAGGCTGGAGAGGACGGGGTGGGGGCATGCACTCGCACGGAGCATGGCCACAGCTTGCTGGTGAGAAGGCAACAGTGTGAGAAGATACTGCAGAACTCAAAGAGTGGCTTCTGCTCCTACGGGATTTCAAAACTCAGGAGATTGTGCTCGGAACATTCATTTTACTGCTGGACATGTGTTGGCTCTGAAGTATCTCGGGACCAGAACCCCAAACCTTGTAAATAGTTACTCAGCCACACGCAGCCATAGTGGATACCCATTGATGCAAACGGTGGTGGGGGGGGCAAGAAAGAAAGTTCTTTTCTTTAGATATGTGCCTCTTGAGGGGAGGACTGGTCAGGAAAACATTTTGTGGGATGGTTTGGATTCTTTTGCCCTTAGTCATGTGGCTGATGTAATAGCTGTCAATGGATTTCATCGTAAAGACAGTCACAGTTCCCAGAGCACATTATTTCCAATTGTACTACTGAAGACATCGCACTCTACCTTCAGCGCTTTGGGAACTGGTGGGGTGAGTCCTTCCTCCCTTGGAACTTGGTGGGATGTGCAGGACCACCTCTTCTCTGAAGGTTAAGCCGTTGAGCACTAACCCCCAGATAGCCTGGGTTTTGAGTGTCTCATTCACCCAAATTACTCCAGACTGTATGGAGCCTTGAAAAGAATTCATTGCTCGTCTCTCCAGGGATGGGGTGATGGGGAAAAGGCAAGGGCAGCTTTCCACACTCGGAGCCCTGCAGCCTGTGGGAGTTTGAATTTGGGGAGAGTCCGTGTTAGGGAGATGGGCTAATGGATGTGCTTACTTCTCTTCCTTCTCGCCCCTACTTCTTGGTTTCAAAATTTGTTTTGCACTAAGATGTGTCAATTCCCCATGGGGACAAGATTAAAAACACGGATTTCTTTAATGGTACGGAAGTTTCTCTTAAACCTGGAAATTTAAGAATATGCCTCTTTTCAGTGATTGAAACCTGAGTAGTGTGGTGACCAACCTCTGGACTGGAAATTGAGAGTTCTCAATTTATTCCTTGTTCTGCCACCAGCTCATTCTGACCTCAGACAAGGAGAGCCTCAGTGCCTGTCTACAAATGGATAGCACCAAATGTCCTACAACTATTGAGAGAGAATATAGTTGAAAATGCTTTACATGACACAGAGTGCTATGAATAAAAAAAAAAGCAGGTAACTGTAAATTTGAGTATTAAGAGGTTGCTATGTCAGGAGACGTAACAGGCAGAATCTATGATGAACTTCCCAAGACGACAAAGCCTTGAAGGATTATTGGGAGGTCTTGGGGCACCTTAAACCTCGGGGGACAGGCACCAGGGCAGACAAGGGCCTGGTGCAACAACAGTGTCACGAGAAGACACTGCTAGACTGCTTGGGTGGAGCTGGCTCAGGAGAGCAAGGCCGTGGAGCCCAGACCTGTCCTGGGATGCCGTGACTTGCCGACAGCGTCGATGAGAATCTGGGAGTAATGGAAGCTGCTGTCAATCGTGTGTAACAGGAGACAAGGTTGCCAGGGTCAGGGGGTGGGGTGGGAATGGGGAGTTAATGCTTAGCTGGCACAGTTTCTGTTTGGATGGTATGGCTGGTAGCACAACATTGTGACTTCAAATAACAGCACTGATTTACATACTTGAAAGTGGTTAAATGGGAAATTGTATGTTGTATATATGTTAACATACACATACACCATAGAACGGCACAGAGTGAACCCTAATGTACACTAGGGACTCTAATCAAGTATAATGGTTCATCGTTAACACTAATGCCAAGTGTGTGTGTGTGTGTGGTGTAAGATGAGAACTCTGTACTTTCTGCATGGTTTTTCTGTAAACTTAGAGCTGCTCTGAATAAATAAATAAAGATAAAGTCACAACTTTGCTCAGTTTTCTCTCCAGAGAGCCTTGGTCTGCTGCGGGTACACTGGGTGAAGGTACATTTGTTTCCTTCCTTCATCTGGACGTGCTTTGGCCTCCCGGGCTTGCC